>NW_019291896.1:0-64000 GCF_000500325.1 Leptinotarsa decemlineata | reverse complement strand
ATAAAAAAATTGTTTATCGAAAAATCTCAAAACCCAGCTACTTTAATGTCATCTAGCATTCCAGTAATGAAGTTCCAACCCTTGGTACCGTAATACCGTCGCACTGTATTACTCACAGTCACGACAATATCCAATCCAATCCAATCCATCCAATTGACTATAGTTTCAGCTCTTTGGAATTTTTCTATATTTATTGTTATTTTCTTCTGTCATTTTTATTTTTAGGTCAGGTGTCATAGTTGTGGTTATATGCCACTTAATTATTTCTTACTCACTGATTATAAGTCTTACTTTGTTCTTGTCTAAAAATGCCTTGGAAACTAAGATCTGATTTATCCAAAAATTCAACGCGAGCCCGTGCAGCAAAAGTTGCACGAAATCAAGAGTCTTCGGTTCACGCAGAGCCGAGAAGACAACAGCAAGCACAGCGATATTTTAGGTTAGGTTAGGTTAGGTTATGTTAGGTTACATTAGGTTAGGAAAAACTTATAACATAGTCTACAAAAACATTAAGTCTAAATTATTAATCTTCATTTTATCTTTTTAAATTGTAAGAATTGAAAATTATTTATTTTTGTTACAGTGAAATATATTTTAACATTTGTTGTTTTAATTCAATAAAGCATATTTTAAATTTTCGAAACTTCATCGTATGTAATAATTTAAAAAAATTGATAATCCCAGCCAAGCATTAAAATATAGTTCTCATATCGATTCAGTTATATTGTACTGACACTTATTTAATGGCATAAATGTGAGCGAAGCCGCGGGTAATAGCTAGTATAATATAAAACAAAATTGCTTCCCGCTGTCTGTCCCTATGTATGCTTAAATCTTCAAAACTACGCAACGGATTTTAATGCAAGTTTTGTAATAGATACAGTGATTCAAGAGGAAGGCTTATATGTATATGAAATGCATTATATAGTAGAGGAACACTGATAATTTCAGAGATTTCTAATGTGATGTCGTAAATAAGCACAGTTTTTCCGCATACATTGCAAACGCTGGCTGAACCCTACTAGATAGATTAAAAAATGTGCTACAATATTGTACACCTCAATAAGGTCCACAAAAAGTCTGCGATGGTATATTTCTCTTAGGGATTACACACAATAAACATTTTTTATCCTCGAGAAATGATGGCCTTTTTACGATGTTTAGCAATACAGCATTGTGCAATACGTTGTACATTTGATGTAGATCAATATGGCCCTCTACAGCATGTTATTGAAATGAACACTTTCACGATATCACCGATTTGAAATGCAGGGACATAGCGGTTGCCGCGGTACTGGCCAGGGGGCCGGCGAAGAGTGTCTATGAATAGCACGTCGAAGGCCGCGTTTCGCCCTATAGCACTTTATGATTATCAGCAATAACACGAGTTTATTTGTATATTTAGTGTCAGCATTGCACCCGTGCAGAGCCTGATAATTATTACAAAATATTATCTAAAATTTGACAAATTCGTCAAAACTTTCGAGCATATTTGACTTCTGATTGTCAATTTCAAAGCTTCATATAATGACAAAAGTGACAAAAGTTATGTCTTCACCTCGGAATTGTAGAGGCCCTAGTACCTTCATTTTGATCCTATCTCTAAAGTCGATTTAGATAGGTTTTTGTTGCCATCTTCCATAGTCCGTCTTTCATTGTCTGCTTAATGTTTTGAATCTGTCCTGGACTAGGTTATCTAAGTCGAATAGCCTAGTCATTCATATGCATTATGGTCCAGACAACCTACCGAGGGTAACGTCTTTTCACCCGATACAATAGGATCGTCTGGAGAAAAATGGAAGAACTTCAACTGAGTAGATTTGGCTCAGGTGTCCTGATTCGTCACTAATCATTCGTAGCACTATAAAATGGGGCTAGTTTTGAAGGTATTTCTGCTGCAGACAATGCAAAAAAAAACAGTGGCAAGTAATTTATGCACGAACAAATTCGAATCTGAAAGAATGAATATTACTGGGGTTTTTCCCAACACCAAATCGTTATTTTTAACACCTCAACACGTGTTTCGATCACCAAGTGATCATCTTCCAAGAGGAAGATTAAAACTATAACAGTTTCAAAAACTCCAGTAATATTTATTATTACACCAAAGGTTCTAAACAGTGCATCATAAGCTGAAAGAATGAGACAAACGGTCTGTATCAACTACAATAGGAAATATTGTTTGAATTGGTATCGAAGCATTACAAAATATTTTAAAATTTTACATTGTTGCAGACTCAACTCACCACACTCTGCGTAGCCACAAGCATGAACGCCACCGTAGCTCTGGTTTGTCTCTATTCGCCCAAGGTCTACATAATAGTCCTTCATCCCGACAAAAACGTTCGAAAGCTGACTATGAACAGCGCCGCATACAAAAAGTACAATTCCGGATCTGTTCCAACATCAACTGGCGCTGTTCCATCAACTGCTCATAAGGGTGAGTATCAAATTAGAATACATTTCAGTATCGTTCCTGAATACTTTTTTGTTCAATCCAGTAGAAATTTGATTTATTTTTCATGTTTTCTCAAATTTCACTCGATGAAGCCAATGTCTCTTCGTTTTCAAAATTTGTCGAGCAATGAAATTTCGAAGATCAATCTGGTCCCAATGATCACTCACCTCACGGTATGGAGAGTGGTTATTGGTCATCCATTTATTGTGTCTACGCATGGCATAATATTTTCGAAACCAATGATCACTTTCGTCACGGTGTGAGGAGTGGTCATTGGTTGATGATGCTGGCGAACTCTTCCGAATGTATCAGACCTTCGTAGACAGGACACGACCAGCGCAAAGCTATCATTCTTGGCTCATTGCGTCTGCTTACGGCACATGAGTTTCGGACCCGATGATCACTTCCCTCACAATGTGGGGAGTGATCATTTGTTGATGATGCTGGCGCGCCCTCCGAATGTATCTTGGTTTCGATAGTATGGTTCAGTACAATCTTCAAGGTGAAACAATATTATCATCTTCGTCACCCCTACAGGATTGATGAAATATTGGTGATATTGAAGAATATTGAATCTTTTGTGGGAAATGGAAACTGCCAAATCTATTGCAACTATCCATTCTCTACCCTCAGGCTGATAAAACAAATAAGCCTGATGTAGTCTACGACCATTGAAGTAAGTCGATATTCATTGTGGAAATAGAAAATGAGAAATGGATGAAGTATCGAGAATCTGTCTTCGAACTCTTCAGACTCTATCCAGACCACTTTGTTGATATGATTGTTTTGTCATACTCTGTTTGGAACCTTTGGTCGGTCGGTAGCCGGTCGGTTCGACGTGGGTGATTTGTTCACTCACTCAAATTGACCGCCGTGTTGGTCAGTGGTTTAAGCCCCAGGCTGAACGATCGATTTTCACTTGCTTTCATCCAACCCGTGTTAGGAATCACACATGAGAAGGTAAGACCTCGTTAGTCCTCTGGTTTCACAAGTTTCGACTTCTGAGGGTTGTCGTTCGTAAGGGTACGACAGTTGCTTAACGGTTAAACAGATTTTAAACAGATTTTTTTTGACGTCGTAATTAATATTGTTGAAGGTTTATCCCAACACCAAACCGTTATTTTTAACACCTCGACACGTGTTTCAATCACCAAGTGATCGTCTTCAAGAGAAAGATTAAACAAGAACATAAGTTGAAGAGTTTTATGCCGAATTGAATAAAATTCAGAACAAGCACCTTTCGTTTCATCAAACCCTTGATCTAAATCAAAATCGCATCACACAGTTCTATAAAGTTTGTTCAACTAAAATTAAATTCCTCATTATGATTGAAAGGAAAATTATTGAAATAATTAACGCATTACCTGTTAGGCGGTTTCTCAATGAAACTTTTGGTGAGTGTTATCGAATGGCTGCCGAGATAAAATGATGTATAATCTCTTTTTCTTCTGTGGGAATATGTAAAATTGAAAATTTGTGCAACTCAGCTGAAAGATTCATGGAACCGAAAAATTTTCGACAAATAATATATATACTACTCAACAAAACTTGATTCAAATTCTCGGGAATTCGCAGCTCATTTCAAAGTAAATTCAATAGGTACCCTTTCAGAAGAATACGGGTAAATATTGCTCCCACTAACGGGTTGAAGTTATAGTGATGGACTGCCTAAATGTGTAAATGTGTCCTCCTCAAAAGTAATCTGTTCCAAATATTTCATTTTTATATACGAAACCATAAACCTTGCTGAAATATTCGATGGGATCTCCTGTATATACACGTGCAACCGTATTTGTTTCGTTTGCGTTGACATCGAGGGCAAATCCTATAAAATCCTCGACGTTTTGTTACAATCTTCGAAACAAAATTATTTAACCTCTTGAGACTCTGGAAGTTATCTTTGGAAATATTTTTCTTATATCCCTGAAAGGAAGGAGCTTTCAGTTGTTTTCTTTCATTTTTCCTTCCTCCTTGATTATCTTTGTGAAATGTCAGTTCCTGGCTATATCCGTGGGTTTTGTTTCACTGGAACCTGAAAAGGGCAAATCGACATGTATCAGGATTTTTCTGAACATATTCTTGGTAACGAAAATGCAGATTTCGTGTCACGTAACTCCTTTGAGTACCCCGAAGCGATAAATATATCATGAAGATCTATACAGTTCAATTAGAATGATAATATCGCAGGTTTGGACAGAAGAGTGGCAAGAGCTAACTAAGAATAAACTATTCAAAATTAATTCCAAACTGATCACAGAACTATACAAGATCAAGTCATGATAACTGTAGTGCGTAAGAAGAATCAAACTCCCAAATCATGTGACCTCTGCAATACACCGCTGAAAGTAAAACACGTCGTATGTCTTTGCTCTACCATGAAGAACGAAATCTACTGGCTTACATTGAATGACAATGTTGAGAAAACTATACAATTTATTAAGAAAATCAATGTATTCAATCAAATATTCATGTATTTATATACATATGACATTGTAATTCACCCCGCTAACAACCATTCGTGGTTGATGCAGTTTTGCTTGAACAAAAAAGTTTCAAAACTCTCTGAGAGCGGTGCCCATATCGAAGTAGCGATTTACGTTGAATATAAAACAGTCTATATCAATTCAAAAATAATTCTGAAAGTGTAGTTCGATATGTATTGAGTTGAACCTCAAACAATGGACAGATGTATTCGGCCTTGAACTCCTGACGCTTATTACTCTGAGTAATCAGTTCTGTCATATTTTAGGTATCATTTTACTATTTTACATCACCTATCGTGAACTAATATTTTGGATCAGCCATTCCTAATAATAAACAGTTTCATATCCGTTTGAATTTTATAAGAACAAACCATAAATGTCATACTTGTGATGCACTGTTTGGAACCTTTGGTGTATTAATAAATATTATTGGGGTTTTTTCCCAACACCAAACGGTTATTTTATCACCTCCATGCGTGTTTTAATCACCAAGTCATCATCTTCATGAAGAAGATTAAAGTTTAATCTTCTTCTTGATCTTTAAGATCATAGCAAAAAAATTATTGAAACTCTACTCCAGTTCTTCGCGATAAATGTTCAAAAATTTCACAATTTTACTTTCTAAAAATAATGAAGTCTATTCAAAAATTCATTTGTTACATCATGAAATATTCCTGGGGTAATTTCATTGCGAGCACCTTTTGTTCTTTTTTTAAGGAACTGCAGTTGTATATCGCAGAGTCAAATATCTCATATCCCCTCAAAAACATTTACAGGGATCATATCAGGTGATCCAGCGAGCCAATCCTATAGACCAATCTGATAGGCCAATCTGATAAACCTACCGAATTCAATAATTGACAAATCCAAGTGGATTTTCAAGTGATGTTACGTTTCAGCAAGTTGAGGTACCTCCTCATTACGAAAGGTTCGAAAGTGAGTAGATGATGATTATCTGAACCGGCAGATAGACAAATGTGGTCTCTAATGAAAGCTACTATCACCGAATATAACACCGCTACATATTTTCGAGGGGATACAAATGTACGATACGCAACCGCAGGTCATTTCAGATATCGTCGAAAAAAAAAAGGTGATTGCATTGAAATTACCCCAGAAATATTTCATAATGTGAGAAATGAGTTTGTGAGGATTATTGTCAGGAAGTGAGGGGGATATTTTCAACATTCATTTCTGGTGATATGAATTTCAAAAATTGTTTTTTTAAATCTTGATATTGATAGTTTGTTTTCAGATACTTCAAGCAATTATGAAACTGCTTATCATCCAGAAACAGCTGATCTGATTTTCAAAAGTTGAAAAGTGTCGTATAGAGATTTGAAATATCTGTCAAACAAAGCGACATGTGATGTAACACTATTGTCTTTCTTACCAAACGTACTGAAATGATACATATCTACCAAAATTTTCTCCGTCCTATATGTTTCCTTCTGTTCAAAAGTTGAGTGGCAGAAAACTTTTCACGTCCGCACTATAGAAGAAAGACAATACCCAAACTTCCTTCGATGTTCCAGGTCAAATTTGAGATCTACAAAATATTTTGCTGTGTACAACTAACGAATTCTAAAAAGTCTCTGAGAAGCTTCCTCTGCTATTCTTGTAGTGTGATTATGTCAAGACATATTGCTGATCAATTTGACACCGTACAGATTGATCGGAGCAAGTTGCGAAATTTTGTGAACTGACATTATGGTGTCTGGTTTCACCACATTCACCTTATCACTGAAAACTTATTACTCAACAACTACTCTCGAATCATTTTTCATCATTAAATGGTCAAATTTTTGAAAAAGCACTATATATTTTCATACCTGATGAAGTTACCTCAGTTATTTCAGAAGTACATGTTCATGGATCATGGAATTTGAAACAAATTTCTTGACAGGAGATAGTTCAGAAATAGTATTACAGATCTTTTCATCCATCAGACCTAGGTAGGTAGGTGAGTCTAAAATGAGTAGGTCTATTCGACCCTCCACTGCAACCTGCGGGAGTTTATTGTGGTTCACACCTATGAAACTTGACTGAATAAATCCAGCTATACCTGATGATACATTAGGTTCAGTCATACAGACATTTTTGTCTCTGGTTTCCATTCCTTGTCCTCTCCTGATACAGATTCTGCTTCTCCTTCTCGAGAATTTGCAAAGAAGATCCATGAGCAATAAATCCATTTCTAATTACACCACATAGGTTCTTAGGTTTGTTATCAGGATCAAGAATTGGGAAATTGATCCGATACTACAGATACAGATACACGATTAATTTTAGTTCCATAGACTCAGGATCAGATTTTTTGATCACATCATGATCCCAGAAGTATCTAATAGAAAAAGTCATTCACGGTAGACCCCCACATCACCTCTCTTCAAGGAGACGGTAACATTTGTGGGCTCAAGAGTCATATTTTCTTTCAACACGGACCTACCTCGCGCTACAGGGTGGATGACAGGTTTATTGTCACCCCAGTGCTCTTTATGTTTCTCCTAAACTCACTTTCACATCTGGTTCCGTTCCGAAGATTTCGGTATCCCTACAGCTGGTTCATGGCCTATATATGGAACTGATGATAAGTGACTGTCATAGACATCAGTTATTTATCGCTTGCGATAATCAAGCATCGTGGCACCCAGTAGATAGTCAATCCATTCCTGTTCACCAGCTTCCACAGTTTTTCAAAGCATTCTCAAAGCAGTATTGATATTACATTTGTGAAAGCTTAGCTTTCTGTGAAAATATTGATCCACTCATTTCTTTGAGGCTTCCAATTACTTTTTTGTGTATTGCGAAATTTTGTACATACGGCCTGTGAAACTGAAGTATACTGACCGATTGGGTAACTGAAATGAAGATTTTTCCCCTCACAGTGAATTCCAGCTTGTTCGGTTTTCGACCCGTCGGGTACAATTGATATTTTTGCCGAGCAAATTCTTGTGATGACTGTTCATTCTCCATTCTTTGAGATTGAAGACTTCAACCTCGAAGTTTGTATCGAAAATTTATTCCAGTGTTATTTAATTCGAGAAATTATTTGATGTTCGTTTCTCCACACATTCAGAAATTTCGGTTTTCTAGTCTGAATTGGCCTACCCTTGATTCCCTCATCATTACAAGATGTGAGGAGGGAAGATTCAGTTATGTCTTCAATGCAACTCTGTGAGTGGTTTTCATTGCTCCCGTTATTTCCGAACATACAAGTCTTTGCACCGTGCTTATTCTGTTAATAGCACTTGTTAGTTTCATATTTGACTTCCAGACCATAGATGCATATGTTATCATAGGTTTAATCACCATAGTATAGAACCAAGACGTCATGTCTGGTATGAGCCCCCATACATTTCCGTAAATGCGTCAGGCCAGCAACAGTGCTACCTTCGCCTTTGACACCAAATCCATATCTACATTGTTTTTTCTGTGTCTCAGTGGATATTCAGTCCAGGAGCGTGATTAACCCCTCCATCCAAAAAGCCGCCACTGCTTCTACGCAAAATAATTGGAAAAAAACAATACCAATTATATCAATTTTCATTTGATAAATATATTGCTTGGTTCACGATAACAGGAAGTTTGCCTATTTTGATGAAAATATAGGACCTTCCAGAAGAAAAAAGTCACTGTCTTATGGTAATTATTTAGTCATGCTCACAGTGTGAGATGGAACACGGTTTTCTAAGTATGTGGTATTCATTTACAGATGTAATAAATTACTGTTGAACAGTAGGGTACTTACTCTTCAGTGCGATCACTTTATATTACTAATGTTTCTAAACGGATTTTGCACTTCTGACACCTCAAAGTTTCATGATGTGCTATCGACAATAATGAAATGAGTTAATGACTGACTAACAAACTTTTTCGATTGAACCTGAAATTCTGGAATATGTCTGACATAAGAGTTCATGCAACTTCATATCATTCAAGCTTGATGCCGTGACTAATTCCGATACCAACAAAAAATAGATATGTTGTGTTCCAGCCAACTCTGAAGGAGCTGAAACTATTCTGATGCAGCGGGTTGGACCCAATACTCCATCAAGAAGTTCTTGTACCGGTGCAAACGCAGAACCATTGGATAATGTAGTGCTTCTGTGAACTCCTCATTAACTGAGGTGAGTTGAATACTTATGTTTAATACTTGGTACATTAGTTGAAAATTCTTTTCACATAACGAAGTAGTCATTACTCAAGTATACCTAACTCAATGATGTAAATAGTTGATAAATCACACCCCTTTTCTGTTTCTCCTCAATTTCTCCACTATTGGATAGATAGATAGATAACATATCTCTGTTAGTCTTCATTGTTTCTCTATCATTACAATTGTTGCATTATTTCCAACTGTGTCCATACACTTTTCATGTCAGGTTTCTTGGCCAGACTGCATATACCTATAGTCAACTGAAAGTGCACACTGAACGATTTTTTTTCAGTTCTACAGCCTAGTATTGCAAATTCAAACAATGCAGTAAGTTTAAGAACGGTCTAAAAAGTTCAGATATTGTAAAGACAGGTATGAATCTTCAAAATGCCAACAATCTGGAATCTGATCAGACAGCATCATTTTGTGTTTTAACCAAGCGCCACTGAGCCACTGATGAGAAATAGGCGAGCCGAAACATGTCTGGTGTTGGATCACGAATGCTTTGTTTTTTGGGCTCTAGTTGGAAAGACAGAGGACGGATCTCATTCGGCGGTCGATGTCGGCTTTGCAACAGACGGCCTTGGGAAGCCTAAATCCTTGGTACAGCTAATTCCCAGTGACTGCGATGTCATGAATCCGTAACAGTCGTTGATAATATCTTTGTTTCAAGTTCTATTTCTCATGAAAAATGTTTGGAATGAATATTGTCGAACACTGGAATGGAAAGTTTATTACATGAGGTTATTCTCAACGCCTCATTCAAGCTCTTATCTACTAAAGATTTCATTATCACTTTCAGAACAAAACTATAGGCTCATCGTGTATAACACTCAGGCGGAAAGTCCTCTTAGGTATTGTACTTGTTGCTGACGATGGTCGACCATGACTCCAAATGTTTCCATAATTGAAAACAATTTAAGATGCATTGTAAATATTCTTGTAAAACATGTCAGGTAAAACAGCTAGGTGAATCAATTCATTTCCTTATTCCTCACAATAGTATGTTCGAAATACTAACTCATTACATCGTAATGTAATGGAATAATGTTCCAGCAGCTTGACTGCATTAACCGTTCTCGATTGCATAACATTTTTTTTGACTGCATTAACCTTTCTAGAGGTTATATAAGAGTTATAAGAGTTATATAAGAGGTTATATAAGAGGTAGTTTGGGTCATCTGTCTTGTTCAGACTGCTGATCTTTTCAATTTCAATTGTCTTCCCCACCATTCTGGTTTCTGGTGCTGTATACTGGCGATTTGTTATCAGCTTTTGAAGCTGTTATGGTGTATATATAAGGCAAAGGTTGTGTATTATTTACAAAGTGCGAGGTCGTGGTTCCTCAACAAACAAACAACACCACCTTGATATACCTAGGTCATAAAATCGAATTCAAAAGCAGCAAAAAAATCATCAGTATACAGCACCAGAAACTAGAATGGTGAGAAAGACAATTAAAATTGAAAAGATCAGCAGTCTGAACAAGACAGATGACCCAAACTACCTTAAAGCTGCATGCAAAACCATTATATTCAAAACGTAGTCCAGTACACCACCAACAGCAAACATACCGTCCAAAAATTTTCAGCAATTTTCAATAAACCTGTGGTATATCTGTAGTCAAAGTTCTTCATGTTGATCTTTGGTGTTGGAAATCATCACATTTCATCAACTTACGCTTGTATAGGGTATTTTATCAGGCGCTTCTCATCTTCAAATTTGAATGGAACAAAGCGTGTGTAAAATATCGAAATATTTTCAATGACTCTTGTACATAAATCAGGCTGAATTTGACCGATGGCATAGGTTATGTTGGCTATAGAGACCTCTGTGATTTGTGGCTTATTCGCATACACCTGCGGCCTCTCAAGGAAAAGTTTAACTGGGTCAAATCGCACGATCTGGGTGGCCAGTTCACATCACTTACACATGAGATGACCATGCCCTC
The DNA here is from genome assembly GCF_000500325.1 of Leptinotarsa decemlineata. Lineage (NCBI taxonomy): Eukaryota > Metazoa > Arthropoda > Insecta > Coleoptera > Chrysomelidae > Leptinotarsa > Leptinotarsa decemlineata. The sequence goes on along the minus strand of NW_019291896.1, from coordinate 52,949 downwards.
AAATCGCACATGCACAATATCCAATGCGGCATCAGCTGTGTGGCACCTAGCGCCGTCATGTTGAAACCACATGTGATAGCCTGTCGTTCTCAAAGAAATATGGACCGATGAAGCCGTCAGCCCAAAATCCACACCAAACAGTGACTCTTTTGGGATGCATTGGACGCTTTTGAATCTCATGTGGATTGGTATTGTCCCAAAATCGACAATTTTCTTTATTCACTTACCTTTTCATCCAGAAAGAGCCTCATCGCTGAAGAGAAGTTCTCGATGAAAATTAAAACCAGTTGCCAACTGTCCCACAGCCCATTTAGCGAACACACGTGAACGCCTCTGACTCGACTGCCTCTGATTCCCCTGCACACTCTCACAGACAGCGGCGATTGGCAGATTTTGCGTTTCGTCGACATCCAGGTTTGGTCGATCTTTTACTGAACCAATAGACTCAAATTCATCCACCACAGTGCAAATAGGACTTTCGGTAGGGCTATCATAGCGAACGTGAAATGACCGAAGCGCGCGGTATGTTGTCCAAACAGAACAGCTATTTCGATAAAACAATTTTATTATTTGCACGTGTTGTTGAGTGATATATCCGTCCACGGTGATTTGGTAAATCATAGTGAATAAATAACAACTGATTTGACAGATGATGATTCGTATCATGCCGATAACGGCATGATTCGTATCATGCCGTTGTCAATTATCAAAGTTCAGAAGTCCCTGATGGAAGACCCTATATACACAAAGTTCGTTCGTAGTACACCCTGAGGTAGCTCTATTCTATACAAAAAAGCAATCCACCTCATTGGATACGCAATCAGTCTGGAAAGCTGGGAGAGATAAATGTTGGTTTGTTTGAGGTTTGTTTGAAGGTGATTGACAATGTTTCATGATGAATTTCATAAGTTTGGACCTCCATTGTCCAATATCATATAAAATGATTTGAAATCCCTAAAATAACCAATACAAATCAAAAATTAAAAAGGAAAGCTGAAAATAACCCTTATACAGAGTGAGTCAACAAGTTTTCCTCCGTCCATTGTTATCAGGAAAAACAATTTTACGAATTGCTCAATTTTTTTTCGCAGTCATATCGATGAATACTATCTTTAAAAATTATTTTCTCGCATACTGGGTGATTCAGCCGAGCGTGGCCAACCAAAGTTATATTTTTAAATAGAACACCCAGTATATGAATAAGTCATTCGATTCCATATTTTTTCAGCTCTCTAAGGAATTATATTTCCGAATTTCCATTGCGGCATTGCCAATTCATTCTGGAAAAACCTATTTTGCAGACAATATTTTTTAATTCACCACCCGCATGTTTACAGCAATTAAGTGGATTTTTTCAGGAATAGTTAGTCAACATCACTATGATAATTTGTGGTATCTCAACTCTTGGAAACAATATATAGGGTGCTCGGTAAAACCGGTCAAGTTTCATTCATTTTCAAACAGACATAATTCTACGTTTTTAAATGGAACACCCCGTATTTTTTCATCTGTATGAAATGTTTCACTAATTTTTTATGAGTGGTATACTTTACGAATACAGATATTTCACAAATTATACCCAGTTTTATTAATTGTTGTAAACACAAAAAATTCATTTATTTACGTTCGCTTACTCAAAATTTTTTCAATATGAACAACACGCATATGTTTTTTTATTGAATAGAGGAGTCCAAAAGATATTCAAAATAGCGACCATTTTCTGCAACTCATAATGTAAGTCTTTTTTTAAATGAACTCACTACACGTTCCAGCATATCCTCTGGGATTTCCCTGAAAGTTCTAGTGATTCTTAGTTTCATGTCTTCCATAGATGTTGGAGGAGTTTAGTAGACAATCCATTTGATATACCCCTATAAAAAACCCCATTTTGGTCAGGTCAGGTGATCTCGGTGGCCACGCACGCCTACCTATCCTGTTTTGATTGAAATGATCGTTGAGCTATTCCCGTACCTCAGTTTTAAAATGTGGTGGTGCACCCTCTTGTTGTAACCACATTCTAAGTCTTGTTCCATATGGAACCCCATCCAATAAATTCTAAAACTCATGCCGAAGAAATCTTACATATTCTCTTCCAGTGAGATGCTTATCCCAAAAATACGGACCGATAACTCTCTTTTCGAGAATTTCTCCCCAAATATTCAGTGACCAACACTGTTGATGGTTCAGGCAACGAACAAAATGGGGGTTTTCCGTTGCATAATAATGCATGTTATACCGATTGACAGTTCCATTTTCATGAAAAGTCTCTTCATCAGAAAATAACACGAAACCGGAAAAATTATTTTCCTGATTGATCTTTTCTAAGCCTCATCGGCAAAATTGAACACATTTTCCAAAATCTCTTCCTCTTAACTCTTGCATCGATTGCATGTGATAGGGATGACATTTGCTTGCTCGTATCATTCGAGACACGCTGGTTTGAGAAAATCCTAATTCCGTGTTCAGGTCACGGGTACTCACATGGGGATTTTCAACAAGGTGAAGAGCAGTTTGAAATGTATTCTCTTCATTTGTTAAAGCGCAGACATGTTAGAACTTCTCGTGATTGACATCACCAGTTCTTTCAAATCTTGTTTGTTGACCTTTTATTTATACCAATACTATGCAGTAAATCACTACTGTACTCGTATATCGCTACGTGGTTGAACGCGATATTCGACGAACACTACAGACTACCTTGTTCACATTGGAAGGGGTATATTTTTAGGAGAGAATTTTTACGTGATTTTTTTCATTGCAGGTAATTGAAAATACTGGACAATTCAGAGTCTGCACGAGAAATGGATGTGTGTCGGATGATTCTCTCAGATGTACATGATACTTTGCAGAACTGTAAAATCACCTGCACAAAACTATATTTCGACGCTAGTCTTAATGTTGAACGGAATGTCAATATTTTGTCAATTAGAAAGGCTTACGAGGCACTTCATTATTAAAACAATGACTTTAATAAGTCTAAATATTTGTCTATTGAAAAACTCAGCCCAGTAGAAAATGCCATTTTCTGTAATGTTGTTCCTGTTCGTCCCATTCATTTGTTCAGAGTTGAGTTTGGATTTTAGCTTATAAAAAATGAGGTTTTCAATATATTCTCTCGATTTATTCAACTTGTAAAAATATTGAAAAAGGACTGATGAGAGAATATGTTTATCTGTTGTGATATTTTTGTTCTATGTATATTACATAGTTTAAAACTGAGCATGAAATGTGAGTCTTCAAAAGGCTAAATTGTTGTGACTCATACGAATCATCAGTATTAGTTTCAATGAAAATTCTAGTTTTATTTTTTTAATTTTAACTCAATAGAAACTGATCTTGATGATTTCACTGTTATTTATAGTTTTAAGTACATACTTGTAAGCTGTTAGATGTTATCCTGAAGTCTATTTTCGATCTACCAATTGTTTTCAATCCTCGTGAAAGTAGTACTTTCTGGCACTTGTTACCAAAGATTTGAAAGAATAACGTGACTAAGTCTTGTTCTTTGTTAAGTCTCCAATGATAATATTGGAAAGACAAACTTAATTTTTTCATATATTCAATGTTCTGTCTAGTTGAAAGTAATGTTAAATGTTTATAGAGTAGTTAAAATATTTTCAAAAATTTTAGACTAGTAAAATATAGGCATTTGCGATTCATGAATTGATTTTTCATGATCGGACTATTTCGGACTATGTATTTTTGAAAAATTTAATAACTTTGCGCCTGTGGATATGTCTTAACAAATATAGAACCGGCTCAAAATCCTGATTTTTTAATGAAAATAAAAACAGCGGTGTATGTTTTCTCAAATGAATCACTTTCGAAATTAAATACCGTATGGTTGCCATTCTTGAGTCTACAATTTTTACGGTCTCATTTCAAATTCCTATTGTCTATTCATTCGTTCGTTTGTTAAAAAAAGCTGTTGAAATCTCAGTTTACGTTAGTCAGCTGTCGCCCACCTACGAAAGACAACCCTCAAAAGTGTAAACTTTCGCGAGATAATGATTAACGGGGTCTTACTTTTTGAGGTGCGATTCCTAGCACGGTCGAGATACTACAGATATATTCTAGTATCTCTCTAAGGAAACTAGATATATTCATGGAATTTTCATCACCTACGAATTCAACTGAACCATTACAAAAAAATGTCTGATTATGATCACAAGCTATGAAGATTATTCGATGGGTATTTCATTAGAAATTGTGAAATATATTCAGAAAAATAACACAGACAAATACATTGTTTCATATGACTCATTAATGTATACGTGTTATATTGGATACAATGCTATTCCGTATCAAAAATGAGGCTGAGTATTTCATAAGTTCATATATTAACGTACCAAATATCTAAATCTCTTTTATCTCCTCTGAAAATTCATTGGTTCATTACCAAATTTGATTTATGAAATGGAACGGTCTTGAAAACATTCGGATGAGTACCCATGAATAGTTAGGAAGAAGAGTATATTGGATTCACGGGGTGAACTAGTAGTTTTCATTTTCTACACCTGTATAAAGTTTTCCAATAAATGTTTTTCACCTTTTATAATTACGGAAGTTAAAAATCCCTGAGAGGCAATTTATTCATTTCTTGATGTAACTATTCTTTGCTGATTTCCATAATCCTCATGTCTTATGAATGAAATGAATAAAATGCAAACTCACATATATATTTATGAATTGGTAAAAGCAAAAAAGGCAGGGGTTACTGAAAAAAGAATCTCTGTTTTCCAACATATGTAATTTTACTATTCTTGTTGTTGCTTGGCTTGGGTTGTTGAAACTTTTTTCATTGCATTAATCTTGATTAAATAAATTGTGTTAGGGTATATCCACAATTGTATAATATAAACATATCATTCCTGATTATAATATAAGTATACTATGATGATTGGTGTGTTTTTGAAAAATCTATGTTTACTGATTTTGTTATGTACATAAGAGCTTTTTATTTTTTCTTTCAGTTTTAATTTTTAGAGTCGAAACTGATTTCGAAAAGGTGTTAACGTATAAGATCTGAAACATTATTAATATTTGTATGTATGTTATGTGTGTGCAAGATGTGATAAAAACTACAGTTAAATTATTTCACTCCAGTTGAAAGTAGATGGACTTTTCATCTAGAGATAATAATTTAGATATGCGATTGATTCTATAAAAACTGTCATGCTTTGATAGTATCTCAAAATATCGTGAATTTCTTAACAGATTTGTATGTGCGCTGACAGATTCGGAAAAAGAAGAAATATCACGGAATACGTCCACAACCGAACAAACTACCTGTCAATACGTTCAGTAAATTATTAATGAAATCAGTCTTCTTGAAGATATTGATGAAAATATAAAAAAAATAAAATTTCTTGATATTTCTGGAGATTGAACAGCATAAAAACTTTGAAACAATTTTCCGCTATTCAATGGTGTTTGGAGAGGTCATTCATAGTTATCATTGATTGGGAAAATGACTTCAGATTCATGAAATTCATATAAGTACGCTGTAGGTGGCGTAACACAATTAACCGTTGCTTGAATTATTGTGAAACGCATTAATTGTTTTTGACAGTATTAGATACTCAATGTCAGATAAATAAGGTTGAAATCAGTGCTACAAAATACATACCAGAAAATAATCTGCTGAAGAGATAATAAAATGCATAAGTTTTACATTCTCATTAAAAGACAAGGTGACAAACTGTTTTTTTTTGTTTTTTATTTCACAAGAGAATATGTAAACATTTATACGTTTTATGAGCAATTAGTTGATCTGTGTTCAATGTTTCGCTCAATAAATACATATTTGCCACTTTGTCAGAAGTTACTTCCTATGTCAAAAGCACTGTTCAGTGTTGTAATTTGGAGATTTGTTGACGACTATTTTCAATAACTCTATTATAGGAAGTGCAGGAAGTGAATGAAACCAGTTATATTCCTTTTAGATTGAGATATTTGAAATTTTCTATTGTTTGCCATCGAAACCATTTAGTCGATCTCTTCTTATGAATTTCATTGCTGCATGATGAAGTGAATAATTCATTGACCTGCTAGGAAGAAGAAGGGTGAAAAATCTTTGATATTGATATGTAGAAAATATACTCATCTTCACTTTTGAGAATGTGATTTGGAAATCAGTTGTTGAAACCTGAAACAATACAGAAAAATAGAATATGAAGGAAGTTGCTGTGATGAAATATTTTACGAGACTCAAAATACATGAAATATTGTTTTAATGATATATACTCCTCTTTATTAGGTAATGTGTTAGTATTGCTCGTTATGTTCAGTTTTTTCCCACTCATTGTTTTAGTATTAGGACTTTGAAAGAAAATATGTGATGTTTTTCTGTATATATTGTCATCTCGTTTTATTGTTCACCCGGTATATTCTAAACTTTATTTGAATTGAATTTCGCACATTCGATAACAGACAGCTCTAGGGACGAGTTTCTCACCCATTTCTTTCGTATCTCACCACTCACTCTGTATACTCAATATCGAAGATGATCCATCCATTGTTGCTTCTCAACCAACATAACTTTTTTGTTCTCTCTATCTAGTTCTCTCCACTATAAATACCAATCCATAATTTACTCTACACTTTCAGACTTCCCTTATCCCCATCTTCTTTATGGACCTAGGTTGAACTCTGCTATGCTTCCTATAAAACTATCATGTATGATTTCATGTCAGAGCCATCAATTCTACCCAATTATTCGACAGAAGCTTTGGAATAGTCTAGTCGGGCATATATGTTTCTATTTTTTCTGCCATGTCTCTGGCACTCCCTTCCATTCACTTAGATACCTATCTTCCACCCAAATATATTTCTGTTTCCTTCATCACCTCACCTGAGTGATACTTTCCTATATTTCCATTTCCGTCAATTTCTCTCCCATGGTCTCTCCTCGATCACCTCTTAATATGCCATTTCCATTCTCAATGTATTCTTACCATGTCATTTTTCACATTCATTTGACAGTAGAGGATTCATTCATCAGTTCTCGTCCTTCTTCCACAAAATCAGCACTTTCTCACTCTACCTTAGTCACACTTTTCACTCCAGAAATATTTTAATTTTCTGTTATCCATTTACTTCCAGCTCATTCTATTCTTTCTTTCTCGCTTAGACATATTTTTTTTAAGTAAGGTTATTTGCATCCAGCAGGAGTGTGGATATTGTGGTAATGATATATGCCTGGCACACTGATTAGGTCTTTCGTTGCCTGTGGTGTCTTAGTGTCCTAGTACCCAGTATAGAATCGAACAAGATCTTTCTTTCAGAACAATCTTGATGTCATCATGGCTTCAACCACTATTGTGTATCATTCTCGTTCAGAAGATGATTCGACTGATTGAACATACGTTATACCTATCAATCACGGCAAATTTTTGAAAGACATAGATGGGGAAATAGCTGCTTATTTATGTTTCATCGCTCACATTGATTTTCACTCAACTGAATTGAATATTTCAATAACAGGTTTTTCCACCTATCTCTCTTTCATGAATAGAGATTTCAAATTATTTTATTAGGTTATATTTATTTAGTATGAGCTCCACATTACCTGAATAGGAAAATATCACCACTTTTACGTCCTACACTTTTGTTTATTATTCAAAAGTTGCTCACATTCTAGTTACTCAGTGAATCATGCTGCTTTTTGATGAACCACCGAAGAGCAGATTCCTGTAATTGCGAAAACATAGTAGGTAATCCTGTAAATTTACTATAAGATGTATTTTGCTCATTTTTTTGTAACAAACATACGGAAATCCCTGAACAATGATTTTCCAGAAACAATTTAATTGTTTAATTTATAGTACATGTTAAAATGCCTGTTATGCCTGGTACCATCGTACAGTGATGTTTCAAAATTCCGGTGATTTTCTGAATTAATACATTCCGTTTCAGAGGAATATTGTCATTTACTCGTTTCATGACAATTTTGTTGTATTGCTTGGAACACTTCCTGTAGGTAATATTACTTATTCAAAACATTGAATTTTCTTTCCAAAAAATAACGCTCATATGAAAATTCCGGTGATATTCGTTTGTTTGAAGGTGATTGACAATGTTTCATGATGAATTTCACTAGTTCGGACTTCCATTGTCTATAAATCATTTTATATAGTAGACAATGGAAGTCCGAACTAGTGAAATCCAGTGATATTCCTTTCTTCAGAATGCATATGAAATGGCAGCGTAGCAGTAAAACCGATATCGCGATAAAGAATGGTTCATTACAGGAGTTGGTGGGGCTTATCTCCAACACAATGATTTCAATTTCACCCGTATTCTTTTTTCTAGATTGACATTTCTATGGATTATTACAAACATATGTAATAATCCATAACTGTTATAAAAATAATCAAAAAATTTAACCGAATTCACAATTATAGATAATTCCAAAAATTTTGAGTCTGAAGCACTCGCTCTTATTGAAACTTCGATGAAATACTTCTATCAGCTGTATATTTCTCAAAATACTTACAATACAATACAAAACTTTATTTTTCCTGAGACTTTTTTACAAGCATGGACTAAGCAACAATACATATAAATAGAAGGAGTGTGAGATTTTTCTATTTCTACATAGGTATTTATAATTTTGTCGACAACCCAAAAGCACCGAAACTCAACGCACAGATAAAGATATATCAGGAAAATAAACCTATAAGACCGGTTATCAATTTTACCAAAGCACCTCCATACAAAATTTCAAAAATCATAGCCGACGAACTGAAAAACAAAATCAACAGGAACAACAACCACAGCGTAAAAAATTCAATGGAACTCACAGACAAAAGTCAGCCCGAACACTAAACTATTCTCATTCGACATAAAAAACATGTACTCCAACATACCACTCAACGAAAGTATAAACATCATATCTCATAAACAAAAACATCAAAACATAGACAAAACCTACATTAACCAAATGGAACACAGTCTAAATACAATACTAAATCAAAATTATTTCGAATCTGAAGGAAAAATGTATAAACATACAGATGGACTAGCGATGGGATCCCCGCTATCTAGCATTATATCCGAAATATACCTGCAAACCATAGATGAGAAAATCTTAACAATAATAAAAACAGATGATGAAAGAGGAGGATGGTTCAGATACGTTGACGATGGACTGTACATATCACAAAATAATGGAATAAGAATAAATCAAATAAAAGAAATTAACGAAATAAATTAAAAACTATTTTTCAGCATTGAGGAAGAAAACAACTCGAAACTTAACTACCTGGATATAACCATCGGATATAACCACAACAAAACACAATTTCAAATGACAATATAAAGGAAACCTACACAAACAAACTCCACCATACCTGCAAGTTCAAACCATCCACCATCACAAAAAATGGCTGCATATTACGCATTCATATATAGAAGCCCGGAACAAAGAACGGAAAATCATATACCAAATAGCAAACGAAAACGGATACACCCAAAAGACAATAGATAAATTAGAAAACAGAATCAAACAAAAAATACAGAACAAGGATCAAGCCAACCCAACAGACAAAACAACAGAACGATGGACAGCATTTACGTACGTAGGACACCAAACCAAAAAACTAACAAACATCTTCAAGCCATTGAACATCAACATCACATACAAGCCAAACACGAAAATAACGCAAAAAATAAACAGCTATCAAAAAGAAGAAGACAAAAACGAAAACGGGATATACAGTATACAATGCTCGGACGGCAACAAATTCTATATCGGTCAAACCAAGAAAAAACTGATCCAAAGGTACCATGAACACAAAAAGGATACATAAACCCAATAGTATATAAATCAAACCTCGCAACACACGCCATACAAAACAAACATAACTTTTCCACCAGAGAACATAAAACTCATAAAACAAGTCAATAAGGGTAACCGCATGGACATTTGAGTAAACTTAAACATCCATAAATTTAACAGTCAAAAATCAAATCAAAACACAACAGGACCTAACATTCAGTATATTAAACAAATCAATATACACTCCTAGAAGCAATGAACCTGGAGAAGATTCAACACAAAGAATAGTACCTGATGTAATCCAAATACAGGCAAATTTACCTAAAGCAACAGAAGTACCTGTATTGAGGCGTTCGGACCGTATGAAAAGACACACAACAGGATAACACGTTCAGATAGAAGAGTGCCTAGAAGATGATAGCACGACCAGCTGTCGAAAGCGCTCGCAGATAATCAGAGAAAATCATTGATAATACCATCTCACTCAATATCCACCTTTCTTATATATGTCTATGAAACCGAACATGCGAAACATGTTCCTTGTAGCGAGCTAACATAGTCCGTTTTGTTTGACCAACATATTTATTATCACAATCTTCGGAGCTTATTTCGTAAATCCCAGACTTTTCTTTTTTCAACGTCTTGTCTTTCGGACTGCCCAATACTTGTTGAAGTGTACTTGCAGTTTTGATAGCAACTCCTATATTCAATTTTTGGAATGTTCGGACCAACCCATTGGTATATTTGGGTTCATATGGAAGCACTTTTAATTTTGAATCTTTCTCTATTCTAAATTTTTGTTTTCTAATTCATTTATCCACTATGCTGAAGCAACGGGTATCCATCCCGTTGCTTTTAGCCACATATTTAGCAAAATACGAAATACAAAAATTGCTTCCAGTTCGTCAACTGTTTTTCTGGGCAAAACGAGGGTATGGCAATGGGAAACCCATTGTCTCCTTTCATGGCTACTCTCTGTTCTTGAGCAGATTTGAAATGGAAGCAATGAAAGAGTTGGATTACTTTTCACGAACATGGATCCGGTACGTGGATGATGTATTTGTCATTTTCGATACGAATATGAGTACGGTAGAGAATTTTGTATGAACAACAGATTTGCAAGTATAAAACTCACGTATGAAATTGAAAATAACTTAGAAGTATCATTCTTGAATATACCTACTAGTTATTAAAAATATTGATAAGAGTTTGATGTATATAGAAAGAACACGAGCTCTCATCATTGCCCAGAACAAAAAATGGCGGGACTACAATTTCTTGTTCATAGACTGCTCACATTTCCTTTGAGCAACGAAAGGTATGAGATTGAGAAAAAAGTTGTTGAGGAGATAGTTCAAAGCAACGGGTATCCATCATACACAGTGGATAAATTAATTAGAAAACAAATATTTAGGGAGTATCTTCGTAATGCCTTGACTTTTCGAAAAGAGAAAGAAAGAAAAAAAATTAGTAGTGCTTCTATATGAACCCTAATACACCAATGGGTTGGAACGAACAATCAAAAAATTGAATATTAGAGTGGGTTTCAAAACTGCACGTACACCTCAACAAGTGTTGGGCAAGCCAGAAGACAAGACGTTGGAAAAAGAAAAGTATGGGATTTGCGAAATGAGCTGTGAGGATTGTGATATGTCGATGAAACCAAACGGACTATATTAGCTAGCCACAAGGAACATATTTCGCATGTTCGGGTTCATAGACCGGATAAATCTAGTGTCACTCAACATGCCATAGAATTGGTGAGAAATGTTTGAAATTGTTGAGACCGGTACATGACAACAGGTTTCTGGATGCCTTCGAAAGCTTGGAAATCGAAAAGTGCGAAATGGGTTCTATGAATAGCGACAAGGATCCTTTTTCGAACAGTCCTTTGTTAAGTCTTATACGTAATAACTATAAATAAAAAACCGATAAATATTAGAGATTATCACTAACATAGAGAAAATACATAACAAATTAGAGGTATAGGAACAATAACAGGTATTAGTTATATGATACAGTGTAGTTAGGTAATATCAACAGGTAGTAGTTTGGCCACTGGGATATAAAAACACTGACATAGTAGGGAAATTTAGTCATAATGATCTCCTGAGGACGCTCACTTGGTTAGCGAAACGCGCATCAAACGACCGTAATTTTTTGTTCTGGTGTTGAGAAAATGTTTTCAATAGATTATTAACCAGACCATATCAGATCTAGGATTCAATTACTTCTTTTCAACACTTTGAACTTATTCGGTAATAGGTTGATTGGGCAGGTGTTTTGAGTTCATTTTTTTTGTGTTGGTTGAACAAACGACATTTTTTCACACATATGGACAAATGTGTTGAAAAAGGTAGGATGAAGATACACTACGTCAAAAAAAGGTTCAGGTCTTTGCCATTTCGACCTTCAGCGTTTGATTTCCATTGGAAATTAATTTTTTGAACTTCATCCTGTGATCTACTTCTGAGTGTCCATTCAATTGATGAAATTCAAAGGTTTCTATGATTTCCGGGATACCGTTAAGAAAGTAGTCGTTCAGTTGTTCCACATCTGGGAAACTCGAACGGCTTTCTTGCCTGAGAAAATTTTCCCAGATCTTATTTATTTCTTGCTGTTACAAGATATAATAAAAATATCATTTTTTTTTCAATACAGGCCCGTTGAAGTTCAGTTTCTCAAATTTTTGTAATAATCGTATAATAATGCTCCAGTTTCAGTTTCCGCCAACGAGCTCAAGCGTTATGTCGTAGGGTCATCAAGAGTTTGATATATAGTTTAACGTGATTCGAGCATATTCGAGGAGTGCGTGCATGTTGAAGGCTCTCGATTTTTATTAAAATAGAGCAATATATTATCAATATATTATCTTCAATTTACTTCATCATCTGAAGAAGCCAACTTGGTTAGTGAAACTTTTGTCAAGAAGTTATTCCTCAACAAGAAATTATGAGTCATATCTCCAGAACGAAATAAGGTTGTACATCACTTTGTTTCGAAATATTGACTTGGTCATCAGATGACCAAAGAGTTTTGATTGAATCTTAAATTTAGGAGATTTGCATTGGGATAGTGATACGGTTGAGCATACACCAAAAACCTTTGATAAAGAATTGTCGAGTATTTGGTGCCTATTTTATTGCCAATGGATATACCTACATATTCGACTTATTATGCCCGAATTAGAATTTCCTTATCGGTTTCTGATTGAGGCATCAGACATTGAACTATTAAGTTTTCCACTGTTGGCTATTATCACTGTTACAGATAATTTCTACTTCATTCAGTCTCAGATACACTGTGAATTCTGGTATTACATTTTCAACATTGTTGCTCAAAACTTGTAGAAAAATCTCCTGAACTTTGGAACGTCATGTACCTAATGGATTATTTTGTGTTGCGTTTATTGGGAAATGACTATATAATCATAGACGTATACTTTTGTCTATCTTCCATGGACTCCTATTCATATTTGCATAAAATCTGTTTAAAAAAGTAATAAAAAACATATGAGTGTATAACTGTTTGCTTTATTCATTCCTCTCATAATTTCAACCTGAAGAATGTAACTCAATGTGAGATTTTCTCATATTCTAGTATAAAAAACTCATGGTTTCAGCGCATAAACTGAAAACATCATATCACTTTCATTCCCTTCAAAATCCATGATTACTTAGTTTGTAATGTAGCTGAACAGAACCACATATTCACAAAAAGAAATGTACATACATATATGATACAAACGATTCAAAATGTTTATATTTACTAATTTGAAAGGGTTATATTTTTAGGAGTGACAAATTTTTGGGAAAGAAAGTTTTTGGCTTTCTACTACTCCATCTTGATACNCAAACATCCGTTATGAAATTAAATCAGATATCATTTCTACACTATATACTGAATGAAAATAAAAATTTCACTCACATAGAAAACTGTCACGCTCACTGGTAGACATCGATGTTTCGCCGCAAGACACTTGCCTCAGGGCTCTTCAGTACCAATCTGTATAACATTATGAGAAAAATAAATTATGAATGAAATGAAATGAAAATATTTATTAGAGTGCTCATAATTTTTTTATAAATCGTCGAATACATAATACATACTTGTACACATCTTTTCGGGGAACTGAGGATATATAAAATTACAAAAGTGTTTCAACTTTTTTCGTGCAACTCGCTTGCAATTTGAGGAATAGTTGTTGATGGTGGGGCTAAGATTAGTATAGTAGTATATCACAGAACCCATTACAAGATGCAAAAAGATGCAAAATTGGTGGAGCCCATTACTCTGATTCGCGTGTGGCCCCTCAAACTCTACATATATACACTAGGCGAGCACTGAAGTTCAAGTAAAAGTGGAACATCAAAAACGGTGAAATTTTCAGAGGAGATCAGATGGAGGCAAAGTTGCTCATTATTGAGTACATTACCATTTGTTGAAAAAATGATACTGTTATTTCAAAGGACAAACAGAGAGGAACAAAAAAAAATTTTGTTTTTTCATATATTATATATCACTGAATACATTCACAAAAACTGTTTATAATGTTGTGAAAGTATGCTTAATGAAGTGTTTTACGGAGTGTTGTATTTGTTGGGTTTCTACAAACTTTGCAAGGGATAGATTGAGTTTTCCTCACTGATGGCAATAATAACATAATATTTTTTTATATAAGCTTAAAACAATAACGAACGAAAAATACTAGTATTATTGTGAAAAAAGCGACAGGCGCTTGATATGAAATCACCTATCAAGCCAAAGTCAGCAGGTGCGCAAAGGAGGGTTACAAATAAGGCAGCAAGAGCGCGTCTTAATAAAAACAAATACTTTTTTGAAATGAAGAAATACATGTAAAGTGAGTTTGAATTATATTAAGGAGGTTACGTACAGCGCCATCTGCCCGCGAATAGATCAAGCAATAATGTCGATATATCAAGGAGGTTACGTAGAGCGCCATCTGCCCGTGAATAGATCAAGCAATAATGTCGATAATTCTGTCAAATACAGATCCCGAGCTTGAGAGTTATAAACAAACAACATTCAACAGCAAGGGCACTTCCAGCGGCAGGCGCCAAGAGCTCCTCCTTAAATAAAGGCAAGGAACCGGCTGCCCCTGCAGGAAATCTCCCTCAGTTGTGCACCTCCACGGAGGGATCCCCAAGAAGGTTGAAGAAGCCGCGCAACGACAGTAATATCGCTGCACCTTCCAAAACCTTCGCGGAGGCCACCGTGAGACACCTCAAGGTTGCCAAAGACAGTGTGTGTTTGGCGATGTATCCACTAGGATACATCTCCAATATAATATATAGGGCCTGACCAGCGCACACTACGGGGATAATAATAAAAATAATAATTCACGTTCTTGCCTATTTCAAGAGCCTCCACGTATTGCGGATAACCATCAGAATGCTGATCAGGTGAAATCCTTCTGGAATGACATCTATGAACACCCGCAGCTACTCAACTTAGGAACTCCAGCCCTAGAGCTGTTTGAATCTTTCAGAAGAGAGCTTCGATAGCCTGAGTTCAATGAACTGCGCAAGAGCCCTTGTGTATTCCAAGGAATTTGCTGATCCAAGCCGAGATCGGCTGAACTCTCATTGGTGGAAAAACTACCAAGCACCCACCACCATCTGACAAGAGGTTTTAACTCATGGCTGGACCGGGAGCAGCCGAATCTGGATTGGTTTGTCGAGAGGGGACCGTTCTCATCTCCAAAAGTGGAGATTTGTCGATTCCTTAGAATCACAGACCGATAACATTCTTAAATTCCTGTTATGAGTTGTTTACAAGCATCTTATACACACGAATACTATCCTCAGTTGACCGAGTATTCTAAAGGATATATAAGCAGAGAGAGTCGAAGAGAGGAGTTGCTGGATGTGAAGAGAACCTGTTCATCGACAGATATGTAATGCAGGACTCGATTCAATATACGCGTAACCTCTCTATGGCCTAGATCTATTAATGCATGGCATTCAATACAACATCGCATGAACTCATCTTACATTTGCTCACAGATGCCTTGCGGTACCCGACAAAATAGTGAGATGCTGATACCACTCTGGCAGACTAGCTTCACCATAACATCTGGTCAAGCCAGAGGCCAAACAGGGTGGGTCACTTTCAGAAGGGTTTTATTTCAGGGCGATTCCCTCAGGCTTCTACTCTTCTGCATCTCACTATTGCCATTATCCGTTTCGCTCAGAAATAGTCGAGGATATAACTGCGGCACCCCCGGAAACCGGAGTCACAAGGTCACCCATTTTTTTATATGGATGATCTCTAACTGTATGCCTCTAGAGAAAAGGATCTCCATCATTTCTTGAGGGTGGTGGAAGACTACAAGCATGCTATAGGAATGAAATTTGGGATAGACAAATGTGCCATCTTAAAAGAGGATCGTGCGGGGACTACGGAGAGAGTGTGAAGCTCGTAGATGGAAGCATTCTACACCATTTGGATGCCGGAGAGACGTATACTCACCTTGGAATAAAAAAACGCTACTCACAAGAGGTAACAGTAGTGAAGAACTCTCTCCGCGGTAAGTATCAGCACAGACTTCGACAGATCTGGTCATCGGAACTGTTGAAGAAGAACAAAGTTGCTGCAACAAATATGCTTGCCGTTCCAATCTTGCTCCACTCGTTTGGAGTAGTGAAGTGGACTCATTAGGAGCTGTATCAACTCGACGTAAAGACTCGAAAAATGAACATCTCCATAGGAGTTTGCATTCCATGTCGTACGTTCCACGGTTCTACTCACCCCAACAATAGGGAGGTTGTGGACTTTTGAGTTTGGAGTGTCAACATGACAGAATGGTACTGAATGGAGCCTTTAAAGTCGTCAGGAGTTTGGATCCTCTTCTCTGTATGTTCCGCGACCATGAGAGAGCAGAAATTGGGGCATTTCTCTTCAGGGCAGCTACCTGAGTAGCTGATGAACTCGGTTTAGGTTTCGACACTGAACGATGTGATAACAACACTGTCATCGAGTTGAAACCCGTGCAGCAAAAGGCTCATATAAAAGCCTCAGAAATCGCTTTACTTCTGCGGCAACACAAGGATAATCCAATGCATGGGGTCTTCTTCAATAACATTGAAGACCTTGGCTTATCAAAGTGCCAGACTTTCTCAGGTCAAGTGGGCTGAAGTCGGAAACTCAGGGGTTCATCATGGCATGCCAGAATGTTGTCTTCGACCCCTGGGTACAAAGATTCCTGACACGTGGTGCAGGACCTGCCGCGAGGCATTCGAGACCCTAATGCACTTGCTATCAGCATGCCCAGCATATGCTGTCTTGGCCTATATCCCTATATCCATCGACATAACGCGACCCTAAGAGTGTTATATTACCATCTCTTACGGTATTTACGAATTTATTGGAACTATTCGTTCCCCACTCTCAGACTCATAAAAGCTAATTAGCCTGATGTAGTTTTTCTCGACCACCAGAGCAAGACGATATTTGTCGTGGAGTTTTCAGCTCCTGGCGAGACGAATATCATCCAAAAAGAGGAAGAAAAACGGATAAAATATCGAGATTTTCTCTTCAAACTCCGCAGACTCTATCCAGACCACTCTGTCAAGATGGTTGTTCTGATTTCTAGAGTTTTCGGTGGAACGATGCCCTCTCTACTCTCGAATCATAAAAAGGCTGTCATTCTTGGCTCACTGCACGTGCTCGGGGCACATAATTCTCGGATGCAATGGGGTGGGGAGTAGTCGTTGGTTGATAATGCGGCGCCCTCCCAAATGTATCGGGGCTTCGGGGAATAGGGCATGACCAGCGCATACTACGGTTAAAAAAATAATAATAATAATCGGTTTAATTCATCGACAAAAGTAATAACATACGAAAGCAAGAGTACAGCAAAGTGTATGTCTGTGGGGCAACTCTACAAAGAGTAAAAATTTATTTATCCAACAAAAAGCTATCCTACGCTGTTTGTTCAATGTTCCTCGACAGTATTCATGCAGAAACATTTTCGTTATACACGAAATTTCAACTCTGGTTGGATTATATATTTATGAGTTGTCAGTTTATGTTTTCACTAACAGGAATGACCTGAATTTAAGGGGTTATATTTTTTAGGAGTGATTAATTTTTGGGAAAGAAAGTTTTTGGCTTTCTACTACTCCATCTTGATACAAAAAAAAGGATGAGGGAGTCTTCCAAAGAAAGGAAGGAAGTAACTCTATACATGGATGTGTAGATCATGCAAAGAAGTAACTTTCAGACACAAACTAAAAGAAAGTCCTCCTGAAACAGCTACTTTCATATAAACATTGAATTGTGTATATGTTTTTTGTTTTGTCCTTTTATTCATATAATAACTATATCCTATACATTTCCTATACAGGAAATAAATAACTTGAAATAACTACTTTTATATGTAGATTGGATTATATAAAAAACACGTTTTATATTCAGTTTGTACTCCTTATTTTACAATGGTGTGAAGATGTATAACCATCTGCCGAGTTACTCCAAAGGAACGAATATTATCACCAATCAATACAGAAAAATAGTCAATGAAATTTTCAGTAGTATACCCTATTACAATTTGGCCAAGTTCCATACCGGTCATTTTTAACCTAGCATGCCTTATGTGTGTATTTGTTCAACCATTTTTTGTTGTTTTCATTCAGTTTTTTTATACTTTTGTTTAGTGTACACTATATTTTATTTATATTTTTATATTCATAGCACATTTATGTACTTTATTTTATATTTACTTACCAGATTTGTCCACAAGTTTCTTTCTTCGGTTAATAAAGTCTTATTATTATTATAATTCAGCTTGAGTTGATTTTCAACTAAACCTCGTTAAATGGACACAAATATATACCGACATTCAAAAAGTTAACTTATAAAAGAATTTTTGAAAGTTATACATAAAAAATAAAAAATGAAATGATAGACAGAAAATCAAGAGGAAAAATTGCAATAACGTATCAAAAACGAGAGCATTAACGGTATCCAATTGAACTATCTAAATAATTTCAAGTGCAATTTCAGTTTCTTCTTAAAGTTATATCACGTATAGTGTCTGAACTCACTGGGGAGTGCATTATAAAAGACAACTGAATTATAAATGACACTTCGAGTGAAACAAGCCGTGGAGTGTTTGAGGATGATAAATTTACACGAATTCTGATTTCAAATGTTACGTATCTTTCAAATAATGAGTAAGGTTTTCTTTGAGAGATGAATTTGTAAAAATGTAGTTGAAAAAAATCTGTTTTTCCGTTAATCAGATTCCGTTAATCAGTTGCTTGATTTTATTCAGTCTGAGCCAGCAAGACTCCCCAAATTCAGCTACGATGTGATCAAAGTTTCCTACACCATAAGAGAACCGTATACAGTTGTTCTGAATTTTCTGGAGGCGTTTCATATCCGATTGTAGTATGACGAACCCATGAATGATATCACAGTAAGAGACTCTGGATAATAGATAGCCGGGCGGTTCAACGTGGGTGCTTTGTTCACTACCTCAATCGACCGATGTGTGAGTCTGTTGTTCAAGCCGCAGACTGAACGATCGATTTCCACTTTCTATCGTCCAACACGTGTTAGGAATCACACGTTGAAAGGTAATACATCGTTAGTCCTTAGCTCGTACAAGTTTCGACTTCTGAGGGTGTCGTTCGTAGGAGTGCGACAGCTGGTTAAACATATATTTTATTTTTTTCATATTAGTGCTTTGCTAAGCTTCAGTTAGATCCTGGATGTTATCAAGTCTGTAAGCCGTAAGCTATTATAGGAGTTCTGACAAATTATACTAACATGCTTGAGAAATCTGAGTTCGGAGTCTAACCACATTCCTAGGTTTTCGCTATCGTTTACTATCGAAAGTGTATCATCACCAAGTCGTACAGCGATCAGACATTCAATTTGTCATTTTGCGCTTCGTACTTATGAGAAAGATTGTCAAGATATTATGAACAGCTTCTTGCCAGTTATTTTTACTGAATGAGTAGTATAACTGAGTGTCATCTGCATAATGATGTATACGGCAGTTATTTATTACATCACGGAAATTTGAAATATATATATATATTGAATACAAAAGTGGTCCAAGAATTGATCCCTAAGAGATTCCAAAACTAACTGGTGAAGCATCTGAATATCTACAATCCATACATATAATTTGCTTTCGATTTTGTAGATAACCCACTAATAACTATGTGTTTATCGAATCCAAAGTATGAAATCTTTTAACAGTATGGTCCATTGGATCAAATGTCTTACTTTAATCAAGTAGTACCATCAGAGTCAATTCAACAATTGAATTGAATAAATCTTGCGTTATGTTAACAAGAGCTGTGGGATTCCCGGAAACATGACTGCACAGCAGTGGTGATGTTATTACTTTACACAAATAGTCTGATATTTGATGATCAACTCGAATGCTTCAGAGAGAAGAGGCATTTTACTGATAGGCGTCAGGTGTGGTTGTTCTGTTGGATCATCACATTTCGGTAACGGTAAAACAATGGCTTCTCTCCATGAAGTGGGAAGGCTGTTTGTTTCAATTGCGGTATTGAATGTATGTAGATATATAATAAATAAAATAACTTTTCTCTTATTTCTACTAAGTTTATCATTTGTTACGACCGGTTTCGGTTTATAATGCTAGATAGTGGAGATTATATCCGAAATATACCTGCAAACCATGGATGAGAAAATTTTAACAACAATCAAAACACATGATGAAAAAGGAGATTGATTCAGATATGTTGACGACGGCGTATATATATATTATATCACAAAACAAAGAAATAAGAATAGAACAAATTATAGAGAAAATTAGCAAAATACATCAAAAACTGATTTTTAGTATAGAGGAAGAAAACGACTCGAAACTCAACTACCTGGACATAACTATCGGATACAACCACGACAAAACAAAATTTCGAATGGCAATATACAGGAAACCTACACAAACAAGCTCCACCATGCCCACAATTTCGAACCACCTACCGTCACACAAATGCAATGAAGCCCGGAACAAAAAGAAGAAAATTATATACCAAATAGAAAACGAGAACGGATATACCCGAAAGGCAATGGATAAATTAGAAAATAGAATCAAACAAAAAATACAGAACGAGGATCAAACTACTTCAACAAATAAAACAATACAAAGATGGACTGCATTCATTAGGTCACCAAATCAAAAAATTAACAAACAGGCTGTACTACTCAAGAGCCATGAACATGATATTGGATGGCCATTTCTGCTATTTCAAATAATTCCATAAGCAGATAAGAAACAAAAAATTACCTAAAAAACGTTTTAATTAATTACCTAAAACACATTTCATTTGAGTTCAGATTGCCTAAACACTTCGAGACAAGGTCTTTTTGATTGAGAACAATTTTAGGTTGTAAGTAATGAAATCAAAGTAACCAGACAGTCTGAACAGTTCATTGCCATGTATAGACTGAAAGGAGGTTCAACCCCTAATATAAAATTTCTGCCCAGGTCAATTTCTGACGAGAAAATCGAAATCCACGAAAATCTACTACAAGAACATATAGGAATCAACACTAGTATCATGAAAATAAATACCATTGATATTGATTAATAATAAGAGGGTGGTTTCGCCCTTATTTTGTCAATATACATAAATTTCTGTTTGTCAAAAACTGAACGAGATCGGAAAAATTTTCTGTACTCAAATGATTCAGTAGAACCCTCTCGATAAAATGCATATAGAGATTCATAGCAAAGATCAGGCCATTAGGGCAAGTCGGCACCCCCACAGAAATATATTTGAAAAAGTGTTCGGCAAGAACCTGTTGAGATCGACTAGAATCGGAAATAGAAAAGTAGTGAGAATGAGCCTAACTAAAATATTGAACAGTCACTATTCAGCCTTAGGCAAAATAAACAGGGTAAAATCACCCCTATTGTCTCCGATATTTAACGCCTCTCCACCCAAAAACCTCACGAGATCGGTGAAAACTAAATATGTCAAGTGATGAACAATAATATTCTGAATAGATTCCATATGGAGATTTATGAAAGTTAATAGACTGCAAGGGGGATTCAGCCCCTAATATATTAAAATTGTTCCTGAGGCAGTTTCTCGCGATAATATGTAGATCAACGAAAATCTACAATAAGAACATATGGAAAACATACCCAATATCATGAAAATAAATATCATCTATATTAATTAATAATGAATAGGGTAGTCCCGCCCTTATTATGTCAATATATATAAATTTTTGTTTGTTTAAAATTGAAAGAGATCGGAAAAAGCCTCTCGATGAAATGCATATAGGGATTCATAACAAAGTTGATCAAGCAAATTTATTTGAAAAAAAAAGGCAAAACTTCAATGTCAGATAGATCAGGAGTACATAACTTGAGGTTTTCGCCCAAAACTGCATACTGGTCAAACGAGAAGAACAAACAGATTAAAAGAGAATTGTAGTAGTTTTTCGAATGTAAAACCGATTCCACATTTGCAAATCATCTTCTGGCAGAGGAGCATGAGTTCAATCACGACTGTGATGTGTTACATTTGGGAGAGAAAGGTTTGATACTCAATCTATTGGAGTGCGTGGAATTCAACAGATTCAAACAACGACTTATTGGAAAAAAACAAGAATCCAATATATTGCTTTGCTGACGACAGCACACTTGTCTTGTCATTCCACTTAGATTCCAGGATATCAGCTACAGAGGCACATCTTCACGGGCAGCAGGAGGTTGAAGTTGCTGGATTCCATCCAGAAAAGAGCCATCCGCCTGATTGGAGACGCTAACATCACGTGCAACTTTGATTAGTCTGGAACGTCGAAGAAAGGTTGGAGATTTGTCTTTCTTCTATAGATACTTTCACGGGAGGTGTTCAAGTGACTTGGCACATCTGATTCCACTTAGAGCGGTACATATCAGAAATACGCGACGGACTGTGGCTGCTCATCGTTTTGAGGTTCAACTCAGTACATCTCGAACTTCACTGTTTAGGAACTCTTTCATCTGAAGAACTGCGTTTATGTGGAATATACTTCCTGAGAACGTTTTTCCAAATAGATTCAATCTACAGCGTTTCAAATCCAATGTGAATCGCTACTTTCGCACAAGCACCGCTCTGAGAGCGCCTTAAGAATTGTCATGTAGTGCTTATGTTTTGTCTTAGAAAAAAATTTGAAAATTTACTGAATTATCAAATAGAATTGAACTCTTTTCTAATGTGTAAATAGGTAATTATTTGAAACGTGAACTCATTCATTACATATACGTTTAAATAAGTTTGTGAAATTTCTTTTCTGATGTTTGATTTTTAAATCACTTATAATAATAATAGTGAATGTTTTTATGAAAAGGTTACTCAGTACAATAAAAACTAACCTAACCTAACAAATGGCAGAATTCAACATCTGCGCATGAAAAATCAAGGCAGATATTGCTCACCCATCCAACCAGCATGACTACACTCAAATATAATTTTAGTCATTGGGTGTGTAGAAGGTCGTATGATTTGAATCGTCAATTGATATTGAGCACTAATCAGGTGAAATTAAGTATCAACACGCCTGAGGAAGCTTTTTCATAGAAATAACATGTTGAAAGGTAAGGCCTCCTTAGTCCTTAGCTCGAACAAGTTTCGACTTTTGAGAGTTGACGAGGAGCGACAGCTGGTTAACGAAAAACATATTTTAAACATATAGGGAAACACGTTTTATGAACTATTCAGGAAAACCCCACAAGGTGTTATTTGAACATGAGCAGTTATTTGTGTCACAGACTACGTACTCTCTGAGGCGAAAAACCAACATCTTTCTGATTGAAAGTACTCTTCATTATTATTATTTTCACTGTTATTCTAGAAGTAGAAATTTTTCATCATTATTATTGATAATTGATTATAGTTTATGAACAGGAGCACAAAATAATACCTTACAAAAGAGACCACGTACTTTTTGACAATCTTGAGAGGTACCTAAAAATTCCGCCAGGTTATTAATGGACGTGAATATTTAAAAAAAAAAGCTTGTTCAGTGGGAATTTCGGTCTGACAATCTACCGAATGACATAGTGATAGTTTCTCAACTGCAATTAAATTACATATCCGAGAAGTTTCAAGTAATTCGAATTTACCGCGAAAAATAACATTAAACACCTCCAGCACATAAACATGTGAGTGCCGTCAGGAGCCTCATCTTCAAATTGAGAGAAAAGTCGGATATCTCTCTTTATTTTACTTTCAAAACACTTGGCTCCAGATAACTAACTATTCTGTAAAGTGTAAAGTATTCTGTGCCAGGAGTTACTAAGATCTAAGATCTCAAGAAGAAAGAAGTCAAATCGACTTCCAAATGTAGTATAATTTTAAATACAAACATTCAAGAATAAAAAAAGTATAGACGTCTTTCTAACTCATGTTTTTTCAGGTAGCCGGTTGATATAGATATATACTATATACCTATACTTACTCGATATCAAATCTAGCATCTGCTTACTTTCGGATACCATATCCTAAGATATATTTCAAAAGTAGCTAGGAATATTATTTGATGTTTCTATAATCACCGACATTGTGGTTCTACGCAAAAACGTCAAAATACTAACTGATGATTTTCTGTTTTTTCTTCATGTAGTGGCCTGACGTACCGAAGCTATCGGGCCAAAAAATTCATTGCTTGTTCAAGCTTTTTCAGGAGTCGAGTGAGGTCACAGTAGAGTGTATGTTGAAAATCAAGTTGGATAACTTGACATTAGTCACTCAATACTTGATTTCTACACAATGATGCATAGATCATGCACTGTTTTAACAATTGAGCTTGAGGTCGGAGGATGACAGGAATGAGGTTATGACATTAGGGTTTTGTGATCATCATCAATGGAAAACTATATCACTTAATAAAATCGGGTGGAAGTGACCCTTTGGGATACAGATAGTTTATGCAAGATACGAATTTTATTTTCATTAAGGCCATCTGCAAAATATACTTCATAAATCCTGTCTGAGCCGTCAGACATAGATTTAACCGAGAATTTTGTTGTAGTGAGAGTGACAATTGGCAGATGACAAGTTTGGATTTGGAATATTGAAACAGGTGATTGTCAAAAGCTACTCTGTCACTTTCATATTTTTGGAATAACACAAATAAAAATTTATAGTCGAATAGTTTTATAAGAGTGAAAAACTGTGTTATATTCTACATACATAGATGGGTAGAATCATATTATTTTCATAGCATTGACATTCGCTGAAAAAAATATGAAAATATTTTTGACTTAGGTACTTTCAACACCGAACAGTTCAGAATAGTTAAGAACAAACAATATTAAAATACGATTTGTTTCGGTTAAGTCAATTCTATGTTTTCGTCCTCTCCAGCTGAAGTTTCATTTGTCATGGGCCAATGGACAAAGGTACCTTCTTCAACACATTTGAAAGATACGATAGATGCACAAACCACTTACTCTAGTAAGTAAGTGGCTTGTGGATAGATGAAAAATAACACACATTTGAGGAACTGAAGTTCCTTCTCATATTAAAAATTTGAATAGTAATAGATCAATTAATTGGAAAATGTATGGTTCCCAGTTGCCACATCGAAAATAGTTTATCAATGACACGATTGACACAAACATTCTATTTGAAAAGTCAGCTTGGAACATATCTCTAATATTCTGGATGTTCAGCCTTGACGTTTGACATCGAAAGACAAAGACATATATCATAAAATTTAAAGGGATTTCTGGGAAAATAAAAAGAAATCATAGATCAGAAAACAAAAGAAGGAAAGTGAAAAAATCCTAAAAACACAGATGAATCGACAAGACCATTGTTTATTTTAATATATTTTCCTGTCATTCAGTGTTACTAATCATTGATAGTAATCATAATCATGATTAAGTGCAATGATTGAGTGATTACCGTGAGCTATAGAATAAATAAGTTCCTGGAATAAATATGGTTGTGAAATGGCTCATCCTTGTTTAGAATACTTCAAAAATATAAAAGAAATAGACTAAATACCTCATGATATGGGGATCTGTACAAAGAGGTGTTTTTTTCTAACAATATGCCTATTAGAAATGGTGAGTTTTCCTCTTATGGATAGTTTATGTATATTACATTATTTTTTTTATGAATATAGGGACATTGAAGTATGGCTTTTTATATTTATATTCACCAACATCCTGTGAGCCTGCCTTCAAAAAAAACATTTTAGGCCTATGGAGCTTATATTTTCAAACGTTAAAGGAAATATTCAAACTTGTGCGAGAAATACAGATTTACACTCTTGTTAACACTGAATTCAAGAAACTTAATATTCATGTCACTACAGAAAATAAAAGTAACCTTTATGTTATATAATGCATAAAGTTATTGTTAAATCTTGTTAATAAAAGTATCAAATTCACTTTTGCTAATAATATGCATAAAATTAGTTTTGTTCAGAGATTTGATTTGTGTTGAACATGTTTCAAAGCTCTTCTCTACACTACCATCATAAGCTATTTAATCAAGTTTTCCTTTATCGTTGGCAAATATGCATACTCCTCTCCGAAGTTGTGTCCTATCAAAATATGATGAAATTTATTTAAAATTTTAGGTAACAGTAGTGGAGCGACAGGTATTCGACTTTCTTGGATTTCTGTGGATACCAATTCTGGTTAATTTTTTTGAGATCGTTTTTATTATTTTTGGCTTCTTTGGTGCATATCAATTTCGACCAAAGTACATAATCGCTGTAAGGATCATTTTTCAAAAAGCTTTAGATGTCCATCATTAATATTCATTTATTACTAATTGATACTTTGATTTTCAGTATCTGATATGGCACATATTCTGGGTGGGATGGAACACTTTTATAATATGTTTGTATCTCAATGTTGCTGGACTAGATCATGAGGTATGTAGTTTCCAAAGGAAATCATTCATACTTTACCAAATGTTTTACGAATGTTATAACTGTATTATCTATAACAAAAAAAAATCAATTGTGTTCAGACTTTGTATAGAATATGTTTATTCAAAAATGATAAAACTCCAATACAATATTTGAGAAACAGGAAATGTAAGTCAGACACAGGAAATAATAAAAAAAATTGCTTGGAAGGGGGACTTGCTGTGACTTATAAGGGATGATTATAAGGTCAATCCCCTTCCACTTGTCATTTTGTAAAAGGCACTTCCCTCGGGAAATATCTTTTATAGCATTTGTAATCTTAACTTTTTTGTATATCAGAGGAAATTTAGTCGATTTTTTCACGGTTTTGTTTCAACAAAAACAATGCTTACATTTTCTTGCTTACTTTCACATTACGAAATGTAATTTTTGGTCACAATGTATATAGATAACTGATTGGCTGACTTTATGTTGTTAAAATTGATTTCATTGTAGCTGAAAAATAAAAGTTACCTATTCTCTATTTGAAAAATATTGAAAATGTCATCTACAGCTGCTGTAGATAATGAAACCACTATGATAAACATTTTCAATAAAAATAGATTTTAGAATTAGTGGAATATGTTATGAATGAATTGAGTGATTTTTTGTGTAATGTTATCCAGATTGGTGCTGAAGAGACACCTATCTTATTCCAAAAGTGAAATTTAATCTCTTCTATAATGAATTTACATTTTTCTCAATGAATTTATCAGTCAGCATTATTTGAATGGGAATGATGTGCACCTACATGTTTTTTGTGAAGCCATTCCCAACCATCTGGAAATTCGAAGGGTATGTTGCACCTCGATTTGTTTGTTTGATTAATCATGAATAATTGATTGCTAACATTAAATTCCAATGGGGTGAACAAGGTTGAAAGGGTGAAAACTCGGAAAATGATCAAATGTGTTTTAATTTCTTGAGTCTGAGCTTGGTTTAAAAAATAATAGAGTCACTTCTAAATTGGAACAGAAGAAACAAAATGTGCGACAATGTTTGCAATTGAATCATGACGAACCTGATAACAGAGACATCACACACTGTCTTCTGATATTTCAAGTCTCTGCAATGATGATTCAGACAACAGTGTCCATTGTTTGGTCACAAACTTCGATAGATGTATACAATGTTACTATCTTCATTCAGGTTTGAAGGCCGTCATAGTTTGGAACTGCATCCTAACGTCTTGCCAGCACGAGTGACTGGCTTCTTCAGAAGTTTATTCATCTTGATGATTCACCGATGACTGGTGATTTCTAGTTCGTAGGTTGTATTTATGTTGTCTCAGGTAGTCCGCCTCTCTCGAACTACGAACTAGACAATATAAATATTAACATGATTCTGCTCTGTTGTCCATATATAATTATATACATCACTCATGTTGTGAATGAATGTTTGAATTGTTGTTACTTTCCTAAAGCTTGGAAGCGTGCTTATGTACTTCCATTAGCAAAAATCAGTAACCCAACGGAATACAGTCACTTACGAAGTATAAGCGTGCTGCCAACCTTATCGAAAGTATTAGAAAAAATTCTTGAACTGCAAATGAGAACACACATCGAAGATAATAATATACTTCCCTTATATCAGAGTGGATTCAGGTCTGGCTANAAATCACCAGTCATCGGTGAATCATCAAGATGAATAAATCTCTAAAGAAGCCAGCCACTTGTGCTGGCGAAACGTTAGGATGCAGTTCCAAACTACGACTGCCTTCAAACCCGTAGGTAGTAACACTGAAAATCTCGGACCAGCGATAGCCTTAACCAATTGATGTATACAATGCTGTTTAAAAAGTAGACAGTGAGCTTATATGAAAATATACTACATATTCAAGTTGAAATATCTTCAAAATTGGAATGTCATTGATGATTTTCACCAATAAAAAAATTGATGAGCACAAGTCATTGGAGTGTGGTCAATACTCATATACTCTTCCACTTAGTAAAAAACAGTGTTTTGAGAGAAATCTTAACTTTCTTTAAGTAATTATTACTTAGATTTTCCAACTAATGTATGGTTTTATGATTTTTCAAATTGCAACCTCAAGTTTAAATTTTAAGAACTTTTTTTTTTCAAGAAAAATAAAGTGCTCAAATTGGATGTGAACAGTGATAGCTGGTGGAAAAAAGAGGGACCTGGTTGCAGAATTCAGAATGTTGATGCTATATCTGTTGATGGATGTTTAATCAACTATGTTCACATTGAAATCGTTCAAGCTGGAATCCAGTGTTTTTTTGCTGTAAGTTTTTTGCAATATTCTAAATGATGAAACTGGTTTTTTTACTAGTCTGAAAGCTGCATAGTATTTTCCTATTGAAATTTTACGATAAATATCACTGACACACATTAACGATTCAAAAGTATAGTGCCACAAACTGTTTTCCTTGTAAAAGTTTATTACATCTTGTACTGAATGGTGAATCGAAGTTTTTAAGATCATATCGCTCAATTGTAATCACTTGATAATATTGATTCAATTGATTCAAATGATAGTTCTTCATATATGCATATGCTTATGCATATATGCATAAGCAAGAAGCTTGCCTCACGTTGCTATGCACTAAGAGTGATTTCTAGAGAACTAGGCTACTCCCATTCAAGAACAGCTTATTTCGCTCTAATAGATCCCCATATTTATCTTGACGATTCACTTGAATCTTAACTTTTATTTCTATGTCTTGTTATTTCCAGCTGAATATCTCAGTGTATTTCACATTTTCAGCTTATGTTTATTGTATTTTGTTTAAATTGTGTATGTTTTTTTTATGTAGATTTTTGTATCTTACATATTATTTATGACTTTCTCTACAAGATGTAGTTTTTCAGATAATAAAGTATATTTGATTGATTGATTGATTGATTGATTGATGTGAGACAAGGCGATGGCAGGATAGTCGCCCAAGTTGTGCTAATCAAAACAAAGGCAGAAATAATTGGTAATAATTCGATTAACTGCTGTGCGAATAGTGAAACCAGTGATATGGAACACTTTTTCGATGCTGTTGAAATTCAAAACTATGATAAGGTAGACTTCAATTTATTTAAGTATATAATAAATCAAAAAGAGGTAATCCACGAATTGCATGAAAAATTGAAATACATAATGAACATATTCATTTGATAAAGGTGAATGGAGTTCCACCTATTAAAAGTTAAGATAACCAGAATCCACGTGTGACAATTTCGGTCGATAACAAATAGCAAAAACAACGACAAAACAGTGGATTCTAATTCCAGTGGCAAAAAAAATATCGACTCGAGTAAAAACAAAAAAAACTATTATTATTCATTGGCAGGTGTCAAATGGGATCGCCATGTTGAAAAACCGATGACAATGGGGAATCTTATCAATTTAGAGGCTGATGAGAATTCAAACCCGGCATCATTGGGAGAATGTAGCACTTCTAATACGAATAAACTACGTTAGCAATGGAAGGATGTCATTGGCAGAAAGCGAAGATGTATGATAGTTGGGAATAATCAAGAAAATATTCGTGTAAGAGAAGTCCCCAAGCAAATTCACTTACATGTATGCAGAATTGATCTTAAAACTACACTTCGCGATCTTGAGGAATTGTTACAAATCAGTTTCCCCGAAGTAAAATGTGAAAGTATCACCCCTAAATATCCCAATGTATACAATTCATTTATAATGACAATATTTGAACACAATTTCAGAAGAGCTATGGACCCAAGATATGGCCTTTCGGAAAAAATCTGTACTGTTTGTGTTTTTGATCTCACACAATAGTTCTTTTGGTGTGACTTTGATGTTTTTTTTTTGTTTCCATTTTCCAAAATCAAACTTACATGTGAAAGTTCATGATACAGCTCAATGCCTTTCATATCATACACTTTGGTTGTTTCGTCTGTTGAATGCCTTTCAAGGTCCATGTAACTTTGTTTTTGATCTTCTTTTGAGCCACATAAACATTACTCAAAAATCCCCACACTTTTCGGTGTTCCTTCAACGCAGTTGATCTCTTCTCAAGTGAGGCCAAAACGTTATCTACTAATGGAAAAAAACTTCTCTTGTAAAGGTTTCCTCAGATGACAATTGCACTTCCTCAAAAGACTCATACAAAAAAAGCGTTATCGTTTACGAATCAATTTCTCGGAAAAACAGGTTATATACCAAGTTCGGCTGCTATTTCTTTAGCTGAGATTACTGCGTCCACATATCCATTATCTCTAAATCCGTTTGAAAACTCCAAACACTTGTTAATCCTCTCAGAACAGTCACTGATATCTAACTCTTTCCCTTGAATGCTTTTACTGATCAAATTTACTTCAAACACTTCATTCCACAAAATCTGAGTAACAATGAACGAAAAATCTTCCATCTGACCAGTCAAAGATTTAGCCCCCAGAGGCTGTTTTGGGGTCATCAATTTTGTCGCCTAACTCTACTAATGCATCCCTAGCTTCCAATTATTGGTATCTGACAGCCTGAACAGCACTTATGCGAGCTTCCCAACGCGTTTCACACACTTGCTTTAAAATAAGTGCTTTTGTATGGTCGTTTATTATACACCAGCGCTTTGTTGAACTTGAGAAGATGATAAAGAGTCGTTGTAGAATACCAAATGAAGACGTAAGACTTAATTGATGATCTTGCTCCATCAGCAATCACTAGGTTTAGGCTATTGCACCCACAAGGAATAAACACAGCCGAAGGGAATTTGTCCAGTACTTGAAGCTTGAACTCCATTATGTACACCTGCCATATTGGCGCCATTGTCGTATCCTTGACCTCGACAGTTTGTCATGTTCAAACCACACTCTTCAATTTCTTTGCACAGCAAGTCAGCGAGAGCTTCTCCAGTGGTTCTTTCGGCAACTTGATAGGCTATAAAGCTTTCTTCTATTTTGATTTTCCCATCATCATCTTCAGTGACGTGGCGAATTGTTTAAGAAACTTGCTCCTTGTGACTTATGTCTGAAGTAAAGTAACGAAAAAATAACTGGCTTCTTTGTTTTTTTGTCAAGATGCTTTGCTTTTCTAGTATAGTTAGTAGATCGTTTTGTATTGACACTCTTAATGAATGAAAATGTGTTTCTTTTTCAGTTATACGTCTTAAGTGTTCCATTACTACACTATCAAATTAACCTAAAAGTTGTACAAGTCCTAGAAAGTTCCCATTATTTTTGGTAAAAGCTTTGGCAGATGGCCGATTCTAGCTCTGCTAGAAATAAAGTAATTTCTACTAACCGAAGCAACACTTCTGCCGAACGGTGAGCCTCAGTTTCAATTTGCTTCATGATGTGCTGGTTAATTGAGGTGTTTCCTTCAATTATTTTTTCTGCTTCAAACCATTCTGCCATATTTTTGAAATGGTCTGGTAACAACTCATGGGATTTTAAACGATCTGTCAAATTTTTGCAGTTGTTGAAACCCATTGCTTGCCCAAAATTTGACTGATGATGGATTAAATAATCTACAACAGAAAGAGTAGACAGCATCTGATTTTTCAGAATAAATCAACCATCACCTTGATATTCTTTCTCCATTTTCCAAAATTTGATATCGAGATTGGTTTCAAAGTGCCTATTGTCGTTATTTTTTGGATAATCAGGGTCTTCTTTAGAATATTCAACCGGCTCCTTTAAAATAAGTTCATAATGGTGAATATGCATAATATGCACTGGCCACGTTGCAGGATCTAAAGTAATCATCGGCACCTGTTCCGATTCGGAAATTAATTCCATTTCAGTGTCTGTTGACAGTGTTATCACTCTTTTATTGTCATTAGAACTATCACGATCGCTTGTAACGGTATCATCAGTAGTATGGCCAGTATGGGAAAGTACAGGCACAAATTCAGTGTCTTTGGCCTCTCGAATGCTACTTTGTGAGGAGGAACTACAGCTTGATACAGACTGACTGACAAGTGACGACTGGCTGAGTTTAGTTTGAGGAGTGGTCGGGAGGGGGCGCGCCGGCGCGGCGCGAGCCACTGTGAGTGTGGTGCTTATAAATAAAAGTAGATAACACTCGCATGATTTTTTTTACCCCAAGGCGACCGCCTCGGTCGCCACACCCACGCGACGGCCGTGTTTAGAGGTATTTGTTTCAGTTGAATTGAGTTTTTCATTAAATACCGATTACAGGTTGTTAGTTTCGAATATTTCAATAACAACTCGCTTCAAGACATCAAATCTTCTAAGGCTCAAATTGATATAGATGTCCCCCAGAGCTCTGTCTTGGGCCCGGTTCTCTTCATTTTATACGTTAATGAAATAACGAAATCGTTTCCAAACGTAGGACTTACAATTTATACGGATGATCAAATCAAATCAAAATATGCTTTATTACCCAAGATATAAACATCTTATTGGCAAAGTCTAGTAAAGTAAAACATGTATAAGGGACAATTAACAAATATAAACTATAANGCCTAAAATTAGCTGGGTTGTCAAGATCGCCTCCTTTATGTAGAGGAATGATTGTGGCAATTTTCAGACACGATGGGAACATACCTTTAGAGAATGAGAAATTACCTCTTGATACCTCTTATATCTCATGAAAATCCAGATACTTCAAAAGAAACTTGTGAATTTACCTTGAAATAACTCGTTGCATGGTTTAATGAAAAAACAAATCAAATACTGAATGACACAAAGTTATCCGTTCATGAAGACTGTACATTTCTCATCATATTTTCATTGAATAACGCTTGGACTGGTAAAAACACTGTCAGTATCTGTGTTCTAAGCTCTCATCGATTATTCAGGTAGTCTTCATTTCTCAGAAAAAAAATCATAAGATATATAGCTGGTGTCAAAAGTGACTACTCATGTCATAAGCTCTTCAAAAATTACATTATCATCTGTACGGGTCTGTATGTGTTTGAAATTTGTGTATATGTTTTCAAAAATAAGCATTTTTATCTACACAATGGAGATTTCCACTCTTATAACACCCGTCGTAACAATGATCTGCAACTGCCACTGTCCAGGGTCAATGTTACATACCAAGCTCCAAGTAGAATCGGAGTAAATTTTTTTAATAACTTTCCAGATACCCTGAAAGGTCTGGAACATGAGATAGATAACATTAAAAAATATTTAAAACTTTATTTAGTTGAAAAATGTGTATACTCCATGAATGAATACTTCCAAACAACTAACCAACCATGTACCTGATATGTCATATTATGTGTGATAATTTATCTTCGCTTTCATTTATAATATATACCATTTTCATGTTATTTTCAACCTGATTGTTCTGTATCTACGTACCTAACAACCCGACTGTTCACATACAATGTTATATTGTCTCAAAGAAGTGAAAATTGATTTGATTTGATGTAGTTTCAGCCAAATCTGTCAAGTTTTTCCTTTGGCTCATCTCCCCTGTAATATGGTGATAGTCGTATGTTTGAATGATATAATTTACAACATCCAGAAAGCTTGCAATATTATTTCAAATCATCTGATAATTTAATTATGCAGATGTATGAAAGAGTTGAAAAAATCACAATTCTTTCTGACTTGTAGCAAAATTGTGGGCATGTGAAGTTCATTCGCAACCATGTTGTGTAGATGATCCTTTTATTCGTTTGTGCAAATATTCATGCAAATACAAAATGTAACATGTTTAAACACTTTTTATGCCTATATAGAAACAGTCACTAGAAAAGTGAGAAAATATTTTTGTTCACTACCTATTTGTTAGAATCACACTTTTCTATTTAGATTCATGAAAAATTCGGAATATTATTTATGGTACGCATGTAGGTATAGTATGAAATGCATTTTTAATTTCATTATCATAGTAGCTTTGTAGAATCACTGTTATTATTGAATTGAGAATTATGGCATGATAGGTTAGGTTATGTCAGGTCCAAAGTGAGTGGGTCGAACCTGCAAGGGTTTATTGAGGCTCACACATAATCAAACTTGACCGAATCAGTCCAGATCCTTGACAAAGTCAGTTAGCTAGGTGAGTGATCTTTCAGGTTAGATGGCAAAAGTGAAGCTCTGTCAAAGTCTATAAAGATTCGGTCTACAGCGGTGCGGCACAAAGTACATGCTCTGCTGTTCCATTATTTTCTAAACAGAGACGCACATGCTGTCTTCTGGACAATCTAAGTCTCTTCATATGATGATATACACAACAGTGTCCTGTAAGCAGGCCTGTTAGGCAACGTAGTGTAGTTCATTATCTGGGAGTTCCATTGATTGTCAATAGCATCTATTATTTTTTGGATTATATCCATCTTGTGAACTTGTGAACATGGCGGACGTGTCGGTAGTTACCTGTAAATATTGCTCGAATAAAGTGAAAAACGGTATAAAATGCAACGAGTGCAACTCGGTAGCTCATCCAAGTTGTGCAAAAAGACTCAAAAATGTTATATTCAGGAAAAATATGTCTCAGCATCACAAGTAAATACAGCAATATTACAAGCAACTCAAATGAAAACGATAAGAAACCTGCAACAGTTAGGGTCAAACCATATAAAAGAACCGAACAACACGGACGAGGAAGGCTGGGAAAAAGTGAGAGTGCAACAGAGGAGAAAGCGTCGTTTCCTAGTGGGACAAAGCGACCAATTCTTCGAGGTTCAAACTGTTCCCAAGTTTGTATCACTACACGTAACAAGATTGAAACCAGAAACAAAACCAGAAGACTTAGAGAGAATATTAGAACCAAATCTTCCCGGGGTGAAATGCGAAGTGCATCAATCCAAGAGACCAGAAATATATGTCTCCATGAAGGTTACTTTAAATAAAGAACACTCAAAAAACGCATGGAAGAAGGAAATATGGCCAAATGGAGCGGTAGTGTCACATTTTTTAGCCAGGAAGAGGATGCCTGCAAACATAATTTTGTTTATTTTTTATTTATTCATTTAGTGTTTTTATGATATTCTTATGGTATATGATATTTGATAAAACCTTATAATACTATTGTATTTTTTTATGGCGAATATAGGATATTCTATATTCTATTCTTCACTGTGATTTCATAAACTACACCTCACGATTTGATCTCCATCACTGTGATCAAAGCATATTTTCATTTCTGATTATCTATGCTGAGAGCTGTTGAGAAGAGAACTGATAAATTTTTATTGTTTCAGCTATTGAATATAATTGTGGGAATTTGCCTCAGTCGTACTTTTTTGGAGGAGGATGATACTTGTAAGTTTATTTTTATATTATTACTGTAGACCATTTCCACTAACATTGGCCAGTTCTTGTTTGATTATAAACATCATTTAAATGTGGTATACAACTTTTTTTTTATTTTAATTTATTTTTTTAATCTTACTTTTTTGCATTGGAAGAGAACCACATTTTTTATGAATGCCATAATCAGTCATAGAACTTCATCATCAATATGCTTGCAGTTGATTTCATTGGTGGATTTGATCCGCAAACAATTTGGTAAGTCACGGTTTAAAGGGAATGCACTTAATTTTGCACTGTATTTCTTAGTAAATATATATCACCTCTGGGTAGTTTTAGCCTATCGCTTTTTTATTTTCAGTTAATTACGAGAGGCCAAATGCACCTGACAGTATTTTATTACATCCCAAGTATGTGACCTACAGTGATAACTTGCATAGCTCTAACAAATATATCAACACATCTAATACCTACTTATTTCCAAGTTTTGAAAAACATGGTAAACTTCGAAATGTTTATAGTGACACAATTCGAGACCCCAAAAGGAGAAGTAATTCCTTCCAAGATATTCATGCACCTAGCAGGAATTTACCATTAGTTATGATTTCAAGACCTGCATCTTTATATTCAGATCCATACTAATTTTTGAAAATTCACAAATTTCTCTAGTCATTTTGTTTAAAACTGCTTGACCAAGTAAATGGTGTTGTATTTTTATGTTTAAGTTATATTTATCTTTAGAAATAAGATTAGCAATGTCAAATGGTGTTCGAAACATTCTTTATGTTGCTTTTATACATATTTAAATAATTTTCAATCTTTTTTGCTCTAATAAGAATGCTTTTTGCATGTGATCGATTTTGTATAGTGTTTTCACTTATTTNAAAAAATGTTTAGGACAGCAGTTTTATTGAACTTGTTGTTGTTTCATTCTCCTTTGCTACTTTGCGAAATTTTTGTTTATGAAAGAATACGATTTAATCCAAGGTCTTCTTGACCTCATATCCCTCTAGGATAATTGAAAATTTTCATATGTTTCCAAACTGAACCAAAATATTCAAGTAAGAAATATGAATGGAAATTTTTATTTTCTACATTTCCAAAGGTCAGAAAATTAAACAAGTATTATATATTGGAACTGACATTTCTTGTGTCAGATAAATTAACAGAATACAAAAATCAGCACACAGTTACTGCTGTATCAGTAAACCTAAGTGTGAAAAATATATTTGGGAAAATTTGTGTATTTTGAGATCATGGAAAGATGTTTGAAACGAGGTGAAATTTGTGAATGTCCATTTCTTTGTAGATGTTTCGATAGGATAGGCTATTTTAATTGATCATATTGTGAGGTCAAGTCGAACTTCCTTGCTGGTTGATTACAATAAGCTTAATTCTATTTTTACAATTCTATCTGCTCATATCAAATAGGCCAACTGCCACATGAAATATCAAACTCCAATTTTTTTTTTTCATTCAGTTTGTAAAACTTCTAGGAATGAGGCAAAATATGCGTTATTGTCTGAGGCTTTATATCTTGTTTACATAGCTTGATCACAAATAATAAATAAGGAATAATAAACAAGTTTGAGAATTCAATAAGTTCATTCAAAGTTTTGAAATTTTCCTCACGAAAATTATCATTTTCACACACCAGAGCAACCAAGTTGAAATTTAGAAAATTATTATTCATTTTTGAGTTTCTGATGTTCAGGAAAGATAATTTTCTCCACATTCAGTTTACTTCAGGAGTTGACTACTATTTACAAATATTCAGCATTCAATCTCTTCAATAGTTCAGGTAATTATTATTGTATTTTCAAATACCAGACATTTATTCTATTCTCCAAATACATTAACTTAAATTGTTTGATTGAAAAATCATATTTTCTACAGCGTCTCGTAAATCATCACGTAAAAATTCAAAACAAAGAATGTCTCTTTATTCTATTGAGTTCAGTTCTCAGCTGGAAAACAGGCATGGTGATAGTGATAATGATTTCGATCAGATACCTCCTCCTGTTTCTCCTAAACCGATGACACCACGAAGAGTGAAGAGACGTAGCGTGATGATTAGAGGATCTTCGGGACGACACAGCAGTAACAGTCGCAGACAATCACATTCACGTTCTTCCACCAGAAGCTCAAGAAGAACAACAGCTCAAAATCCTGTAACTCGTCTGTTAGAACAGCAACAGAAAAATCAGGCCTATGATAGCCCAACCAGTCCATCACCTATAGATTCTCCTTCCCCAAATTACTATACTTCATCCAATAACAATTTGCCCCATCAAAATTGGCAAGTCAGTAATGGCCGTATAAATCCTACATATCAGCAATCGTCTCAACAATCATTGAACGAGAATGAAGACTTAGATGATTTATATAATAACAGGCCTCCTTCTGTCAGATCTAGTTATTCAAATTTCCATGGTACTAGAGCCTTAAATTATTCACCTCCGAAACAGTACCACAGCCATGCCACACCTCAAGTGCCTCAGAAGAGAAATAATTCAAATAGAAATAGTATGAGATCGATGGCGTTTTTAAATAACGGTCCCCCTGCCTATACATCTAGAGGGCATATTCCAATTGACACTGAGACGCCGATGTAGTTGAGTAATTCATTCTTACACTAGCATTTTTATGATTCACAATTATTGTTTTTGAAGATTGTTTTGAATTTTTTAAAAACCGGGTGATTCTTCAAATCTGAATTATACAAATATTACAAAAAATGAGCATTGTCCAAAAAATGTCCTCCCTCAAAAATGTCATTTTTGAAAACGGGAAATGGTGAACACCGATTTTATAGTGTCCATTCGTATTCTATTGCTAAAATTATGTAGGGTTTGTTGAAAACTGAAACATGTACAAGATGTAATACCTACATGTGCAACTAAAAATACCTCGTTTTATGATCTTATTTGACATTTGGCCTCAGAACCGTTTACTCATTATGCAAATTATTAATTAGTGTGAAATTGTAACATAAAAAATTTAAATGGAGCACTTTTACTATTTCCCAGGATCATTGATGGTATTCTGTGCTAAAGCTATTTTCCGGATTTGTTAATTGGCGCCTAATGATTTTTATGTTTGACGTTCTGTCTACAGTTGAAGTAGATATTATCAAAGATGAAGTGCCATTGCGGACTTCTCTGCAGAGTTATAAAAGAGTAACAATAACACACATTGTGTTATAATCTAAAAGAGATTAGGTTGCGTTTTTTATAAATGTTTCCAGTGAACTTTTTTCCAACATCTTCAACAATCATCGTCATATTTCAAGCAATTTACACAAAACGTTAATAAATTTTATACAAAAACCTTCCTCTTGAATCACTATGCCTATTGGCACGGTGGACGGTAGCCTGGTGTATTGACGTGGATGGTCAGTTTCACTCAGTCAATCGACTGGCCTGAATGAATTGTTCTTTTAGATGATATGATTAAACTGATGATTGAATAGATGCTTCTCAGGAGGAAATATAGGAAGATAATTAATTTCTTTCAATGTTGCAACCAGTGAATAGATCCCTCAAAATGATAATTTTTATCTTGGGCATTTTTTTGACGATGTTATCTTTCGAAATATATGAATGTTTCAGGTCTGAAAAACTATATTTAGAGTTGTCATTAGAAGGGGGGGCTAGACAGTTATTTGTTGGCCCGATAAAAAGGCACTTTTCAGTTGTCCTTTATAACAAAATTGAAAATGTACCACAGGTATCTGTTTAGGTGACTTGTAATTGTAATATCTGCTTATGAACATGGATTCCTTCTTCAGAAATTCTACATATCTGATGATACAGTAAATACATTTTATGTACTTTTTTACATGAAGTGAATTAAAAGATTCAAACCAGGTTTGATTTTTAATCATTTTACTAATAACTCATTCCCAAACCTCAAAAACCTCACAATTTCTAGAATTTGAGGATAATGAATCAATGAACAGCTGAGGTTTTGTGAAATACTTGGAATATGATTCCAATTATTTTGAAAAAATAAAGTTTTGGCTTTCTACCTATCCATCTTTGAACAAAAAATATTGGAAACTTTCGAAGAAAGGAATAAAGAATTCAACTTCCTTTCTTCAGCAGTTTCCTTTTTTTTTGTTTGAAGATGGAGAAGTAGAAAGCCAATTATTTTTTTAAATAATTTCAAAACGTTACCTTTTCAATTCAAATAACTCGGGAGCAGATGTCTGTCAACCCCAGCAAAATTGTGATAATCCCCTTCACCAGGAGGAGAAAATTGGATGATCTAACGCCACTTTCCCTTAATGGTGAGGTCGTTCCATTTGGAACGGAGGTGGAGTATCTTGGCATTGTCTTTGATAAAAAACTTACCTGAAACGCTCATTTGGAAAAAGTTATACACAAAGCCAGACTGTCCCAATGGACATGTCGAAGGATTTGTGGTAAAACTTGGGGTTTAGGTCCCAAACAAATTCATTGGATTTATGTGATGATTGTCAGACCAATGATCCCTTATGGTGTAATTTCCTGGTGGCCGAAGGCTTTACAGAAAATGGCCCAGGCAAAGCTCTCTGGCTTACAGAGACATGCTTGTCTGGCCATCAGTGGTTCGTTCCATCAGTACAGCGGCCATGGAGATCCTTCTAGATCTATCTCCTCTCCACATTTTTCTGGAGAGAGAGGCTAGATGGACTGCATATAGACTTGTGCAAATTGGCAATTGCACAAATCAATTTAATACAGAGGGCAACAGACTGTTGGTTGACACTGAAAGTCACATCATTCTGGAAATGACCTATGACTTCATGCCTCCAACTGTCTACCACGAACTGCCTTATAAAGTACTGTTCCCGAATAGAGAGGACTGGATCCTCCGGGAGAAGTAAATATTAAGAGCAGATAGTTGTTGGTTCACAGATGGATCAATAATACCTTCCGGTTCTGGTGCAGGTGTTTTCAGTCGCAGACCCAGGACAGAGATATCAACCTGCCTAGGAACCTATGCGTCTGTATTTCAAGCGGAAATTCACGCTATTTAATTGTGTGCGGAGAGATAGGAAGAATCCAATCTCATTCACAAGTCAATAAAAATATTCTCGGTCAAGCGGCGTTGGAAACTCTTGGCTCCTACCTAGCAACGTCTAAATTGGTAGAAAATTGCCAAAAACGACTCTCCTCGATAGGAAGACTTGACAGATTGTCTCTGGTCTGGATTCCTGGTCATACTGGCCTGGAAGGCAATGAGGCTGCTGACTCCCTTGCAAAGGAGGGTGCTGCAGGCAGCTTCATCGGACCAGAACCTGTCATTGGTATCACTTTATGCTTTGCCAAACAAACATTATACATCTGGATGGTAAGAAGATGAATGTACTTCTGGCAGAATCTTCCAGGATTGGCTCACTCCAAGGCATTTATTTACCCTTCGATGATACCAAACAGTTGTTGGACTACAGTAGGGATGAACTAACAGGCCTTCTTACAGGTCAGTGTCATTTGAATCATCATATGCAGAGACTCATACTGTCGGAAGACAGTGTGTATCGCCTCTGTTTGGAAAATTATGAAACAGCAGAAAACATACTTTGTGTCTGCCCCACTGGCGACAGAATCAGGTTTTTAGAGTTCGGCAGAGCCGTACTCTTACCATCTGACCTGAAAGACCACTCACCGTACAAACTAATCGGCTTCGTTAAGAAGCTGGGTTTATTTGGTCGAGTGTGAATAGGTGTGAGCCACAATAAACCCTTGCGGGTTGTGGTGGAGGGTCGAATAGACCCACTCACTTTGGACGTAACGTAACCTAGGGGGTAGATTACATACACGGTGAAGGATTTGTACAGAGTACAATACCATGAAGATACACCAACTAATGAGCGGCCGAATTGGTGAGAGGTGGGGGAAGTTATCAGTAGCAGCAAATAAATCGATCACGTCCACAGCTGGGTATGGAAAGAGACATGTACACTCCATAAAATGTTTTCGACTAATGTGTGTTCGTCTATATGCCTCTGCCAATGATGAGGTAGTGAGGCGGGTGTGTCATCATACGCTACCTCTCGAGGTAGAGAGTGCACACGTTCCGATGACCATTGCCTTCACTAACGATGTGTGCTTCTTTGAAACTAATGTCAAAGAAATGAATGATGTATGAAATTAAATCACTAAAAAAATATATCTGCAGCAATTAGCAATTGGTATTTATTCAGTGCCTTGAAGAAAGGACGACGGAGAGCAAAGGCTCCTATCATCATTGGCAATTAATGAAACGTATATAATAAAAAATATGGCACTTTATTCCACTTGGTTTGGTGAATCGATTTCATCAACCTTACACTATTTAAGCAATGATGAATTATTCAATAAATGGCTACTACCCAAACGTATTTCAATGCATTACACTGAAGATGTTTTACCTTGTATCAATTCTTCGAGTTGTGAATATACTGAATGTGTGAAATGAATCTATTGAAAATACTTTCCCAACACCAGAACAAAAATTACGGTCTCTCGATGCGCGTTTCGCTAACCAAGTTGGCGTCCTCAGGAGATCAAGA
Organism: Leptinotarsa decemlineata; assembly: GCF_000500325.1. NCBI lineage: Eukaryota > Metazoa > Arthropoda > Insecta > Coleoptera > Chrysomelidae > Leptinotarsa > Leptinotarsa decemlineata. Next base: position 10,554 of record NW_019291896.1, on the reverse strand, counting down.
GTCGTATTGATCTCCTGAGGGCGCTAACTTGGTTAGCAAAACGCGCATCTAGATACCGCGTTTCGCTAACGTAGTTAAGTTTGATATCATTGGATAATAGTAGTCATCATTTGTGGTAAGTAAATTTTGTTTTTATACATATTTTATATATATATTGCTTATTTATACATTATATATATATCTGATGATATAGAGATGATTGAGATGTTAATTGTTAGGAAAAATACATATAAACATTTTCACATATCATTGAACTCATTCACTTTATAAATGGAAAGAACATAGAATCTCATAAGATTATTATTATTAATGAGTTCACGGTGAATTTAATGGTTATTTTCATATTATTTCAGTTCAATCATTTAAAGATAAGAATACAGTATGCAAGTCATAATTGGGCTGATGCTGAGGATCTCGATTTATTCATGGAAAGATTGTCTGTTGAAATAAAGGTATTCAGTGAGGATGTCGAGAATACTAGTGTTTATGACCTAAATGTGTGATATGATCAGAAACTATCCAATTCTGTGTCTTCGTCATGCTGAGAACTGTTATAATGGCGCAGATATTCTTGACAAATTTTTGGATGGGATTTTGAAACTGATATTTCAAGTGAATGATGAAAATCTTGAGAAAATAGAAGACTGTCACGAAAATGATTACCATGATGACTAGATTGTTTATATGTTCTAGTGAATTTATGGTAAAAAAACGAAATCGCTCTCCATCGAGCTATTATTAAAATCAGTTCCTGTGCATCATTCAATATACTTTTGATGTTATCTTCAACAATACCCATTGAATATTCTGATGGTAATTTACCCCTGAATACGTGGCTAGTTGTATCCAAGAATCCTGTTCTATTTCTGAAAGTCCCCATTCAGTTGACGATAAGGTGTTAGCATATGATTGTTAAAATGAAATCATGATTTTCATTGTAGATGTTATCTCTAGTCACAGTTACTAGTAACAGTCACTTGTTCACCACTTATCTCATGAACAATATCATTGAACAGAAAAGCAATTGCATTATTGGAGGGATCGCATGTTTTCTTTTTATCTTTAGTGGTGAATTTTTCCTCTATGTATATGAAATTTTCGGCAATATTAATAATTGTGATTCGAATTTCATCTGAACTTCTTAACAATTGTGATCCATAGGGTGTGTTCATGTAAACGTATGAGGAAATGATCGAGCACTGGTTCATCAAATACATTCAATTTTTCACTGTTTGTTATTTCCTCACTTTCAGTCCAAAATGTTTCAAAAATTCAAAATCTCTCACAGACAGAGATTCTAGCGCATGCGCACATTCACTGAATTATTTACGCACATGACGATTATTTCACGTTAGAGAAACAGTTAACTCTTGCTGTGTATTCTCTAAACTTGAAAAAAGTTACAAACGCAATTTAATTATTATATATCACATCTAGTCACCAGCAATACATTTCAACAGATTTATTTATAACAAAAGACAACAATGGTACCAGAAGAAACAAAAACAAAAAAATATATCAATGAATATTCTAGTATATCGGTCGCCTGTCTCCTTATGAAAACATAATGTATCAGTGAAGGATTTATTGAAAACTAAAAACTAATCAGATGAAGTGAAGAACAATGCTCAAATCATCTCATCATTCAATGTAAAACAAAGCGAGTGAATGTATACAAGGGATTCTTCCATCCCCAACCACGTCGTCCATGATAGTGTTATTAACTACATTTTTCATTTCTAGGCGTGCTTCACCACCACGATGGAAATGATTTTTGTGTTTTTCATTCGTTATCCAAATAGATAGACGCAAATATGGTTTCAACTTGATTTCATTCACAATACATATTATTTATACAACATATTCCAATTATTCATAGTGTCATTATTTGAACTTACAGTTTCTATATTTCTCACAAGTTCTGCTTTCTCCTGTGACTTGAAATCTCATGATTTCGATTGATACTCCTCTAAGATATTCTGCGGCAGGTAGGGGTAAATGTCAGAAAGAAAAGGCTGGCTCTGCTTCAATCATCGGCTCGCAAAATTCATCCAAATTTTCAGTTACATACAAATATTCATGACATAGTGCCAGACCAAGTTCATAATTCTCGCTGTGCTCTAACAGTTTTCGCACCTCTTCAGCATCAAAACGTACACTCGAATCATAATTTGATGAATGTAAGTCATCCAAACTCAGATCGGCTAACTCCAATGCTGCCATTATAGCAGAATCCAAATTCACTGCTTTCTGGCCAATCTTCGGCTTCCTAGTGCATCCACATATTTGTAGGAGAAGTGACTTATTCCATAGAAATATGCCATATTTTCACGATTCACAAATGGATTAAAGTTATACTCAATACCTTCAATCTGAAATATCCAACTTCACCAACGACTAGGTCTTGGCACTAGAATAATCCAGGAACCTCTGATCCATAAATGTAAAAATTAATTTGACTTTGGATGTATTCACTTCGCGAATAATGTCTTCTGTGAATTGCTCTGTGACACGTTTCGGAAGCCATAATTTGAAAGATGTATCACTTATTTCAACCAATAAAACCACTAGGATGGAATTACCATATCTTGTAGACAGCTTAGACATTTTTTCAATTTTATAACCTTTATCGATAACTAATGGTATTATGGGTCTCTGCTTTAAAATTTCACTTCGTTGAATGATCGCGAAATTAATCTCTTCGATGCCAATTCTCGAATTATACCTTTCCAAAAATAAATGGTTAAATTATGGTTTGAAAATATAAAATATGTTCACATCTATGATGATGACAACGACAACGTTCACTGCTTGTATTGGTAGATAGTTGTTGCTACCACCTTGAAACTCTTCAAATACTAATCACCTATTCGAATTCGATTGAAGTGAAAGCATGAAACTCCGAGCTTTTATAGGAATTATCAGGAAGGATGGCGTTCAAGGTTACACCATCTATACATTCAAGATCATATGATGTGGGCTTAGGTAAGGTCATGGACAGAACTCATCGTCAAAGTCAAACATCTTGCTGAAGGCTATATGACGCGCTCATAGCTCAAGATCCTTAGGGGGGTCTTGCCTCAAGATCGTGTGAAGTCATTTAAGGCCAAGGTTGAGTGGTGGGGAGAGGTTCAGAACTGTCCTTGGCATCCTACTTCTACCTGAACTATTTCGGTTGCTCGACAGGCATGTTTGGCGTCATCATAGCCCTAGAAGAAAGAGCGAGCATTTTCTCTGAACCGCTCGAAGTTATATGTCCACTTCTGGGATAACTCTCAGGTACGGGACAATTGGTGGCTCAGTGCTTCATAGCAGAAGACACAATATGATAGACTTGATGATTTTTAAATATTCATACAATTCTATCAGAATCATATAATTCTAGCTTCGTTTCAAATGATAGAAGTATGACGACTTGGATATATTTTTTAAAACATTATACGAATTCTGACAAAGGTAATTTAAGTGCTTCATGAATCTCGATCCCCAATGTAATTATACAGCTGGGTTTTTGGTTTCCTTGACTAACTACTAGGTTGATGTGGAAGTATTGAATGTGCTCTGAACATTTCGACTTCTTGTAGAATTATGTGCAGCAGAAATATTGTATACACACTGAAAATCACCTTCGATTCCGGTATTTCATAGGTCTCTTGAATTAGCTAGGAAACTTTAATACAGTTGTCTTCCGTTAGAAAAGTGATGGATCCTACAGTTCTAAACATATTCTTGAAAATTGAATATGCAAATGGAAAAAAATAAGTGGTCCCAAAATTAAACCTTGGTGGTTGACAATGTTTCGTGGTGTATTTCATCAGTTCGGACTTCCATTGTCTTATATAATATAAATTGATTTGAAATCCCTGAAAAAAATTAAAAAGATTTACCGAAAATTACAATTTTATTAAACAAAAAAACTGAAATTTTTTAATTTTAATTTCAAGTGCCTTAAATATTGCTGAATTTTCTACTGTTTCTCTCACGATGGATTCTTCAAAACTAATTATCTCCTGAAAACTCTGGCTTAAATAGCATAATTTTAATGTTTACCGAGTTAGGTAGGTATCTTTTGTAACTAACTACGTATCTCATTATGTTTGCTCAGTGCTCACAGACCAATGAATACAACTAAGCCCGAGAATGACATGGAGACAACCAAGTCGACGCATGCGTCTACGAAAAAGGAACACAAAATGGCCGTCTTTGTCGCTTCTCTGTGGTAGGTATTCTCGGGTCTGACCAAGACCTCTGACTATTCTTATCCGTGAATTGTTTTAATTTTATAAGGAGGTTATCATATCGACCTTTCTTTCCTTCTTGGCTCCCCTTATTTCCTTCCTGGTGTCTCTTTGGGAAATTTTTCATAATTTTGTCTTAATATCAATGAATAACATTTTATTGCGGGTAGCACACTGTTTCACCAACCGGTACAAAACTTGAAATGATTCGATAAATCGTGTAAAAATGGTAGCGAGAGATAAGTTGTTGTTTCAAAATATGTAGCATCAGCTATTATGAATCATCGAGACTACGTGTGTTTTTGTAATTACCCAAGGAAGGAAACTGAAATAAAATTGTTGTTGACGATTGACAACGCAATAGCAATATTAAAATTTGAATTTGCGTGCATGTATTAAGATTATTTTATATTTCGTTGTGTTTCTGCTAATTCCGTATACATTATAAATTCACAACATTCGAGGTGTGTGACAAATATATCACGATACAATCAGATCTGAACTAACACGCACTCTGGTACATTGCAAGAAAATAGTTCGATAGTAAACAGTAACTTGTTGAAACATCAAAATTCTTTCGATTATAATAAAAAACAAAAACTACTTGATTTCTGTATCGAGGAGACATATATACCTAATAAATAAATAAATATTCAGAAATAAAATTACGGAACTTTCACATCTCCCAACGTTACTACACAGTAAGATCTGGAAAATGTCTATCAGAGAACAAATACTTTCCCGGCTAATACTGGAGTTCTATCTCACAACCAAACCGTTATTTTTAACACCTCGACAGTGTTTCGATCACCAAGTGATCATCTTCAAGAGGAAGATTGAACTAAATATACATACAATGTTGTCCTTATTTATGCCATAGATACCTCTGCTAGGTACCTGCGTCTTGATGTTCACAATGTTGCCTTATCTACTAGTCAATTGAATCTGATAACTAAAAATATTATTTAAATAGAGAGGGTTATATTTTTAGGAGTGACTAATTTTTTGGGAAAGAAAGTTTTTGACTTTCTTCCCCTAAAAATATCAGTTCTACAAGCTATACAGTAAACCATTAGGTATTGGTCCACCATTGTTATTCGGTCGGTAGCCAAGCGGTTCGGCGTGGGTGCTTTGTTCACTCACTCGAATTGACTGCCGTGTTGGTCGGTGGTTCAAGCCCTTGTCTGAACGATCGATCTTCACTTGCTATCGTCCAACCCGTGTTAGGAATCACACGTTAAAAGGTAAGACCTCGTTAATCCTTAGCTCGCACAAGTTTCGACTTCTGAGGATTGTCGTTCGTAGGGGAGCGACAGCTGGTTAACGGAAAAACAGATTTTAAAGAGATTTCTATGGCATGGTTTCGTTGAAAAACATGAGTGAGTCTTCAGTCGCCCATCCAGGCATCTAGATGCCTATAACGATGGTGCATCAATACGTAATAGTTTACTATATAGCTTGTTGAAATAATATTTTTAGTTATCAGATTTACCTGACCAGTAGATAAGGCAACAGTGTGAAATTAATTTTAATTGTATATGGATTCAGTTCAACCTTCCTCTTGAAGATGATCATTTGGTGATTGAAACACATGTGACATTGAAAATAACGGTTCAGTGATGGGATACAACTCCAGTAATTGTCACTACTACGCCAAAGGTTTCAAACAGTGCATCATAAGTGCAATAAAGATCCTACCCAAATAGCAATGTGAGTGAAACACGACTAACTTAAAACGACGCTTGCCTGCGTGTAGGAGGACTGAGAGGAAGATTTGTTAACTAATAGCTTTATCTCGTGAACTCAAATAGCAGAGATAAAACATTCCATGATACTAACGCTAAAAGAAATCAATATGAGTATGATGACTGCATCGAGGAGAGATAACGTGCTTATTAAGAAAACAAATATTATAAAATGAAGTTTCAAAACAGTAACATCTCACAACATTCCTACACAGAAAAATTTGGTTTATGCTCCGCTGGAAAACAACTAGGTACCTCTCGACATGATTTCAGCTTGATCCTGCTGCTAGATGAACGGATGGCATCTGTGATGTAACTTGAATGTCTGTTGGATTCAATCCAATGTTCATTTTTGTCGGATAAATTTCAATTAAAAAAAAAAACAAGGTATCAAGCATATCAGCAGTTAAAATAATAAAAAAAGCCCTAATTAAAGGTAAAGAAAAAGATAACGAAAGAAGTATCAATCATATCATAAATTGTTTTTTATTTTACTACAGAAATACTCCACACACTACCACCGGGGAGACACCGTCTAAATTATTATTGGGACGAAAAATGCGTGTTTTATTTTTATTTTCTTACAGCAAATTGGTAGTACAGTATATGAATGAATTAATGAACAAGTAATTATTGACATATGATAGTAAATGCTGTGTTAGTGGCTATATTATGCTGGCCAGGTATCATTCAAATCACTTTAGTGGGGATCCGAATGCGCTTATGGTGGTTCTCACAGGTGTGTTTTGTTTGTAGATCTTTGCTAATCCATATTGCTTGGGACATCGGCTGTACTTTTCTCTAGGTATATTGTTTCGTATATTGTCTTTAATTTTTGTTTTGGTGGTTTCCTCTAAATAGGTTGTAAGATCTTGAGTGATTTGTTTGTATGCCTTATCTTTGTGTCTTCCGTTTTCTTGATGTATATAATGTAATATAATGATTATCAGTGATCTTCCTGAGTTCGCCTAGTCCTTTGAATTTTTCCCTGTTCGATTTGGTTGTGGTGGTTTACTAGGTTTGGGTATCCGGGCTATGTCTTGTAGTTCTTCGGCTTCTTTCTTTGGCAGGTGGCCAACAGCTGCTTCTACGCCGGAGATTATCTTCTTGGTTGTTAGTTTTTTGAGAGCTATAACGAAATCGAAACCCTTTGATAGAACTGCTTTTTGTAAGTTGGTTAGGTGGTGTTGGGAGATATTGTGGATTATTTTCTTGACATCTAGCTTGGCTTGCTCTCTAGTATCTTCATGTTGTCTTTTCTGCTTCCCAATTGGCTAATCGTTTTATCAGGTTCCAAAGAGTTGGGTGTATTTTGTTACTCAATTGTATTTGTAATTCTAATAATTTTTCTTTCAGATGGAATATTCATCGTTTGTTGAGAATAAATTCCTAATTTGCTATTTACTACCTAAAAATAAAATAAAACAACGTGTGCGACAGAAGTGATAACTTGAGCTAATCTGAGTTAAAGTTTTAATATTGATATTGTTTAACTTGAAACAAGCTTAGGTTGTAACTTGAATTTTATGTTTTTTCATAACCTACACCTTACGATTTGATCTCCAAAAACTTTATTTCGAAAAAATATCACCATATGTTTCACCAACACAGTGGCTTTTTCGTAGTAAATTATGTACTGGAAATTCATTTTTACTCTGATATTTATATAACCGACGTAATCATAATTGAGACCATTTACACAGGTACTCACTCTATCAGATTACCTAAAACATGTATACCTATGGTACTTAAAGAATCTGAACGATAAAAATATCATTCTTTGAAGAAGATAATATTAATTTGAAGAAAGTCGTACAGTCGCAGGACCGCACACTTCGGCGAAATGATTTGTTGGTTTTTGGTATCGAAAAAGAAGACAATAGTGAATCCCTTTCTATTCTGAGCCATCTTCTTGAATTATCTTTTGAACTAGCTGAAGTTAATAATATATACTCCTCCGAAAATAAGAACAAAAAGCGAATACTGAAAATTGAATTGATTTCATACTTGAAAAAAATTTGTAATTACAACGATTTGAGTCCTGAGGACCAGATTATTCATAAATCCTTGAGAAACTACCTCAATATTGCTAAACGCAACGGAGTCGAAGCAACTATCAAGAATAACCACCTGATAATCAACGACGTCTTCCACACTTTGGCTAATATCCAGTCTAATTCGGAACTCCTGCAAGTCAGTCGCAACAGAAGCGAGGCTGCGCCCTCTTCTGCATGAAAAGCTGATAAATAGATCCTAAGATCTAGTACAACTTCTGATCGGAATTACAAATAACTCAATTACTTTCATCTTCATTGCATTTGTTAGCAATTTTGAATGCAGCAGTTTAATCTACATAAAATACTTAGTCAACAAATATCCATTTCTCATTGAAAGACTACTAATTCACCTTCAGAATTGTATGTTGTGCATATACCTTAGTCGGTATAGTATGTTAATTTTTAAAAATCTGAATACTCTTTCCAAAATTTTGGAAAGATGAATTGGTTATCCCTCTGGCTGAGCGTAACTCACCAATAGCCCTTTCTGAACTGAGACCAATAACATTCCCCCTTGTCTCTCTAAAGTAGTGGAATCGATACTGAAAGATCGGATTAATAAATATGTCAATATGTCAACATCTGTTCAATCAGGATTCAGATCATAGCATAGTACCACCACGGCTCTTCTGTCAATTACTGTCGATTTTTTTAAAGCTGTAGATGATGCGACTGTGACATGTTCAGTATTTCTGTATTATAGCAAAGCATTCGACACTATTGATCACGAGATTTTGTGTAACAAACTTGTCTTCTTTGGGTTTTCTCAGAAGGCAGTGCCACTTTTAGGAAACTATGTATCGGATAGTCTACCGGTATCGAAGGGAGTGCCACAAGGATCCATATAAATCTTTTATTAATTATTTCGTGTATGAATATTACTAAGGTTTTTTCCAATACCAAACCGCTATTTTAACACTTCGACACGTGTTTCGATCACCAAGGGATCATCTTCAAGAGGAAGATCAAACTAATCATACTTACAAAGCTATCCGTATTCAAACCATAGATACCTGTTCTAGGTACCTGCGTCTTGAGTGTCTTAAATTGATTTCACAATATTGACTTATCTACTAGTCCTCAATTGATTTCACAATGTGTCCTTATGTAATAGTTAAGTAAATCTAATAATTGAAGTATTATAGGTGAGCTTTCTGAAATTAATTTCACAATATTGCCTTATCTACTACTCTTAAATTAATTCAACAACGTGTCCTTGTGTAATAGTTAGGTAAATCTAATAATTGAAGTATTATAAGCTTTATAAAATTAATTTCACAATATTGCCTTATCTACTAGTCTTAAATTAATTTGTGTCCTTATGTAATAGAGTTCTTACTTTTTTAAATTATTTTCGGCTTTGAGGCGCGAGGCCCTTGGATCCGCTAGGCCGTGGGCGGTGGCCCACACCGCCCACGCCTTACGCCGCCTCTGTTTCGTGAAATGGAACGATTCCGAATCGGTATCAGTGTCCGACCCGAGAATACCTACCACAGAGAAGCGACATTAACGTCGGATCCTTTGATGTTCGGTATCCCAACTCCGAACCGAAGATTTTTAGTGATAAACAACCTGGTTCACTGAGAAAAATGACCGCTCAGCAATATACATAATAAAAATACATACTCTTACGTTCTAGTATAGTACGTGGGCTCACTGTGAAATATAAAATTATAGTGTGAAGGGAATCTTACTCCATTCAATTTTTATATTGCTAATTGAACAACTTTCGCAGTAATAATAGAGAATATTCAACTATGTTGCCAATTTATTATTATTTATGATGAATTGGCTTTTAAGAAATAAATTTAATCACTTTATTTTGTAAATCCAATTCATTAGATAGAAAATTAAAATAAAGTTACGATAATTGAATAATGCTTAAATTATATAATCATTTTTTATCCTCTGAAATGAATAAGTCCACTAAGGATGAATAGAAGTGACTTTTGTTATTTTATGTAATCTTAACTTAAACTTTCATTAACAACATCAATACAATCTGAGGGTTCTAATTAAGTGAGGTTCCGAATGAAAAAATAATGAAACAAGATATTTTACCAAAACCTCTTAATTTAAAAATGTGACAGAATCTTAAGTTTCCTTTTTACAGTTTTACCTTTGGTATTATTGATATCTCTATTAGTATATTTGATACTATAAAAAATTTTCATTCTTATGAATAGCTTAATTATGTACATTTTTGAAAAAATTTCACAACGATGAAGAAAATCTACATCCTTCATTAGGTTGAATAATATATTCGAAACTGCTCCCCCAGTAGAAATTTCTGTAAACCGATTGTTAAATAAACATCCCCACTGATATATAAAATTAATGAATTCATCTGGTGGTGAGCGCAAATTTTCAAACATATTTTTTTCCGTAGTATAAGCTTTAAAATAGCTCAACAGATGATTTACATTCAAAGTCCTGCACTTCGTGCTGAAAGAGTGACACACATAACATGTTTCAACTTGAAGAGCTTTTTTTAAAATGTATCCACAAACGTAA
>NW_019291895.1:10409-66865 GCF_000500325.1 Leptinotarsa decemlineata | reverse complement strand
AACTTGGCACTGTCGAACCATATTTAACGAAGTCAATCACAATTAATGTCTCAAACGCACAAAAAACACACAATTAACTATTATTAAATTTTACTACGATCTCCAAGACACTCGAAATGAATGGATGGGAATCGGCGATTATTCTGCTCAACGTTGCCATATATTTTATTAAGTTATAGATTCATGATTATGTTTATGTTTTTTATGGATGGTTGATCAATATTTTTTTCATAAAACATGAATTAGTGTTTGTCTGATATAAAATAATTACTTTCGTATGCATAACGAATTATCAATAGGTACTTAAAGAGAATCATATCAAATAATTTCCTACAAAAACCTTAAAAGTAGTATATATTTTATTGAAAGATTTGGCAACGGTCTTACGATTGGTAGAACAACTAGCTTCTTGGCGGTTAGACTGTGAAGTATTCATGGCACGTATCTTTATGTAAATAGTCTTATCTGTCTTTTTTATATATCTATGGTGGGTATATATGGGGATAACAATGCCATATACTTACATCCGTTAGTTAGGGAAGCTATAGACTATGCTGTAGACGACCCCTCCCTATATAGAAGGCCCCGACACTCGAATGAGGCCCCATGTCTCCCGTTAAAGGACGAATAGATTTTTCATGCATCCCACCCCAGCCAGGTAGAGGTACCCCGTGAAGGGCGGTACTGATGTCTGAGAACAAAAATCAGCCAAAAGGGTAAGGGAGCTGGGCTCCAACCTGTTTCAAAGAAAGACGCTTGGTCATATACTCACATTTTTCTCTAGTCTTTTCTTCTCCGAGTAAACCTCTTTAACCTCTGTAAGTCATTGTTTTCATTACCTGACGAGACCGTTGATGAAAACTGGAACTCTTCATTGTGGAAAATGTACCACTTGAGCCATTGAAATTATATTTTTTTCAGAAAATTCTGTAAAAATCATAATATTACTCGTCTAGATATGTGATATATATCATATTTTTCTACTCCTCAATTGAAAAAACTAGTTGGTCGAGAAAATTTCTTGTTTTTCTCAAAACAGCAAACAACATAAAGTTCACCGCTTGAAACAATCATCCATTAAAATATTCTAAATTAAAACACGTCATCTGCCAATTGTTACACTGAACACGATGAAGTCACAGGTTTTATTATTTCAGAGTTTGGTTCACCAGTTTTCAGAAAACCGTGTATCATATCTAACCGATTTTCAGCAGTTCCACAACAGTGGCGATTGTAGAGCCACCAAACAATATTTCTGTTTTCTTTGACTAAGACATGCAACAAAATCCAAGATAATTTCCACAACCATATATCAGGTAAAGAAGTGCCATGTGCTAGATTTATTTGAAATATTTCAGGTCTAATTGCTGAAAATAAGTATTCTATTGCAGTAGATGTTTCCAACAAGTGACATGCAATTTTTTTAATCAATTATAATAGATTTTTAGCCCTCCCAATTATTCTGCTAGTAATGGAGAGGATGAAAATGCAGTTGAAATCTTTTTTTTATGAAAGAACACAAGCACTACAGGAAAGTCCTTGTGAGGCTTTAAGAGGGATGCCTGTGAGGAAGTAGCAATTCACATTGGATTTAAATCGCTGGAGATCAAATCCACAGTAGAATCTACAATGCCGGAAACTACTTTTCGAGAGCGTCTAGTCAGGCGAATTTTGAAACAGCTCAATATCAACAAGGCGTCTGGCCCTGATGAAGTGCCCGTCATCGTACTTAAAAAGTGCGCAAATGAACTCCCACCAGTATTTTGCAGAATTTTCTACCTGTCTTACAAGAAAGGATCTGTTCTCAGCGTAACACAATTTCTTGTAGCGATCAACCGAATACTAAACAACTGCAATCAACCAGTAAAAGCAAGACTCCACGCCGGTAGAACATACACTCGATGCAATACAACCTACAGAGAGCCCTAAACTCCATTAATGCTTGGTCGGAATCAGTGGAACTACAATTTTCTCCACAAAAAACCATATGTGAGTTTTATTCCAGGAGAAAAACTAAGCATGAGCCAAAAGTGAAACAATAAGCAAGCTTGCTGGAATATGTTGATTACGTAAAATTCTTAGGTATGACTTTTGATTGCAAATTAAATTCAAAGACACATATCAGAAATCTAAAATCATCCTGCCAAAACGGGCTTATTCTTATGATAACACTGGCAAAATTGACTACGGGTGTATAATTGATAACTCAGCTGAAAAATCAGCTTTGAGAGAACTTGTGGTCATTTATAACTCAGCAATCACAATCGCCATCGGATCATTCTGCTCCAGTCCTGTAACTAGCTTGCATTACAAAACCGGTGAACCCTCATTATATTACAGAAGGCAATATCTTAGTCTCAGTTATGCAGCCACGATATCTACCAAAATGTATTTTATGGCCGATTTAAAATGCTGTATAACCAGAAGAAAAACAGATCTTCCATTCTATTCTGCCAATCTATGAAAGACTGAATAGATAGATACCTACTACACACTCCAATTCACATTTTCAGTCACCTACCCAAAACTATTATACCTCCGCTTTGGACAGTGAAGATACTAGATAGAAACAAATCATAAATTCGTTTCAATGAAACCGAAACGAAGGAAACAATCATCAAGAAAAACTTCCGGCAAATAATGAATCACTTCCAAAATTATAATCACATATACAGTGTCATTGATATTTTTGGATATTTTGAAGAATAATGTCATTTTTCGTTGTTTCTTTTTTTAAATGTCAAATTTGACAGGTTAAGGAAATCACGTGACCTATTTTGTAGACGCCATTTGACATCATTTCTTAAGCAAAATCTTCTGCTACAATCAAATTTCACATAAAACGATAAATAAAAAAGTTTCCCATTTGATGCGGACTTTATCGGTGACACTGTATACGATGCTTCAAAATAATTGTTTGTTGAGTTTTGTCTCTACTGAACTTCCAATTATTGGAAATAATCCATTTCATTGGTCTTGTCTGAAAGTTCACACATGTCTGAGTTGTATCATCTGCATATAGAAACAAAACAGAATATGACTCACATGTTTGGAATACGTGAAATGGTTATCGAAGTTAAGGCCAATTCAGTATTCTCATGAGTGATATACAGTCTAAAGTTAGTTTCGATTTCTGACATTTGTTGACCTGACACGTAAAGCGCGATTCTCCAAGTAACGGGAAATCCAATCAATATCCATTTGTAAGTTGCTTGTATATACATAAGGTGAAGACATTTCGACCAAGAGATAATTTTTTATGTAGTCCGTATATCTGAAAAACTGAAAAATAGATCACAAATGAACACTCAGATATGTATAGGACCTTGGGTGACGCCACTATAGATGTTTCTGATTGCAGAGTTATTGAGGCTTCGATTGAGAACAACCTTTTGTGCTCTTTCCTTGAAGCAGCTGCTCAACTGTAGTGACTCAGTTTGGAAACCAAGAAAGTGCAACTTTGATAGGGGAAGATCAAAATTCACTAAGTCAGAGGCTTTCGATAATATAGGTACCAATTCCTGAAAGAATGATAACGATATTCAGATAATTACACATATTCTCGGGTCTCGGCTATTATGATTTGTCTCCATCCATACCTGTCCCAGATTCTTGATCTTTACTCCATGTATTGAGGGTTTTTGTATCACAGTGAAAATCAACTTTTTCACGCAGAAGGACCGCCAAAGCCCTTTTCTAGTGGGCTTGTACAGTATTAGTCAGATAAATCGTTCAGAGAGTCCTCCATTTCATATTTATATTTGTAATCTATTCAGTTACATTCAGTAAGGGAACAGGATATTTGTGAATTTGCTTGCATGGGTGCAAAGCTTTGCTTGAAAGGGTTTCTGATATCGAGAAGGTTCCGTTGGCAATACCTGATGAGTTGATACTATTGATCTATTCTGCACGGGTCGCATAACACTATTGGAGTTGGCACCCTTTTCAGTCTCCTCTTACGGACGAGCGATACTGACAACATATTTTGATTAATACATAGAAATATATTTTTTGGGTGCATTCAATTTTATTTAAGTCTTTCTGATACTGCACAATATTTGATTTCAATATAATTTTCTCTTTGTCAACTGTTCGTCTAAGACATCGAGTGAAATCTGTTATGAAATCATACTGTGATTATTAGTGCTTTTTTTCTTGAGACTGATAAAAATTGTGAACTTATATAATTTGAGTTTTTCTTTCTTTGACAAATACTCAACTACCACGTATCATACAGGGCGTTCCAACGAAAACGTGACCCCCTGTAAGTCAAAAACGGAGTAAGTCAAAGCACATGTCAATTTTTATTTCTAGGGGATCAAATTCTGATATAGAAATCATACCAAAAACTTCACCCCCATGCGGTCAGCAAGTACCCCTCTATTTTCTTCAATATCGTGGGGGGTTGAGTGATACATCATTTGAAAGGTCTTCTGTTCCTCTATCACTTCTGTGATTCTTATCGAAATTGGTCCATTTATTATTGAGAAATTGAATGTTGAACATTTTATTTGAGAAAAAAAATTCTCAGTCGTTAATTTTATTGAGGAAATCAAGAAAGGTAATATGAATGGCAACACAATCAACTGATGAAGTGTTCAAAATGATCTCCATCTAGTTGCATATAATGAAATAGTCTACTTTCGAAAACGTTTTTTACATTATTGAAGATGTCCGTAGTCAAAAATCAGCATTCCCAAACAATTCTCTGTTGCAGGTCTACTATGTATAATTTATTCAATCAGTAGTAATCGTTTTAAAATGAATGACAGTATTAGTTTTTTCTGCACTGATAAATCTAGTTATCGCAGAAGTCATCTTCGTTCACTCTGTTCCAACATGGTTCATTCTACTGAAGAAAGAATAGAAATTGTTGCAACCTATTATCGAAATAATGAACGTGCTGAAGCTGCTGCGAGAATTCATAATACAAATCATCCAGACCACAACGTGAGCCATCAATACTTTAAACAGTTATTGGATGAGTTTTAAACTTCAGGTTCTGTTCAGAACAGAAAACATGAAGTATCCCGTCCTGTCAAAAAAGACCAAGTTGAAGTTGCAATTTCAGGACATATACAAATGGATAATCGCCAATCTATCAGACAAGTAACTAGAAGCTAGAGCATCTGGTGTATCAGCTACTAGGGTTTTTCGGATTTTGAAATCATACAAATTCTTTCTTTTCAAAATGAAGCTAGTTCAGGAATTGAACGAAGATGATCCTGATCGTCGACTTCAGTTTTGTGAGGTGTTCATCAAGAAATTGACCCAAACCACTAGATGTTTTTTAGACGAAAGTTCTTTCATGATGAATGGTGAAGCGAATAGACATACTTAATTGCCATTACTGGAGTGATGTGAATCCTCATTTGGTGATGGAAACACATTTAAAAACTTCACAAAAATTTAATGTCTGGGTTGGAATTCTTGGTAATTATACTGTTGGACCATTCTTCATTGAAGGTAATCTCAATAGAGACACATTTTTGAATCTATTACAATCTATTACAAATTTCATAAAATGATAACAATGATGATAGTAGGAAATGAAATAACATTTCAGCAGGATGGTGCACCCACACATTTTGATGTTTAGGTGAGACATTTTTTGGACGAACGTTTTCCGATGGGTTGGATAGACAGAAGGGGTACAGTGGAGTGGTCAGCTAGATCACACCGATGTACTTCTTTCTGTGGGGAAACCTGAAGTCGAAAGTGTACACTACCGAGCCTACAAATCTAGACGATCTGCGACAGCGAATTGTTCGGGAATGCCGATTGCTAACCCCTGACATCTTGAATAATGTACAAAACGCTTTCGAGAGTGGACTGTATATTGTATGCTACTAGGAGGAGGTTATTTTGAACAATTTGTACGGTTATTTTGTGTCCAGTGATATTATTTGTTGTTGATTTCACCATTAAAATGACAGACATTTTTTTTGTTCTTCAATAAATCGGTCAACACTCAATTTCTCAATGAAAAATGCATCAATTTCGAGAAAAATTACAGAGGTAGTAGAGGGATGAAAGACCTATTAAATGATATATCACTCGATCCCCATGCCTTTGAAAAATATAGGGGGGATAGTTGCTGACCACAGAGTGGTGGAAGTTTATGATATATGATTGTCATATCAGAATAAGTCCTTCTAGAAATAAAAATTGATCAATTCTTATTAAAACTGAGATTATAAAACCATAGTTGGATAGAATTATACCAGTGAAACTATTCATTCTCATTTCAATTCATAGTTTGCTACGAAATGTGAACTTCTCGTGAACGTTGGCAATATAAAATCAAATACATTGTTTCAGGGAATCACTTAAATATCAATTCACGCTTTCGTTTGTTTTTATGCTCGTCTTATTGGTTTCTTATTTCTCAGTTCAATTCAGCTTCCTTGGAAATAACATAAATAAACTCTCAGTTAGATCTCAATTCGATACAATGGACTTTCCAAACGGAATAAAACCGGATCTCGGTACAGGATCCGACTTTCTCCTCTCACCTTCGAAACATGTTACAGAAACGCAGTTCCATACGGATACTGCATTAGTCATCACAGTTATATAACTCAACAATCAATATTCATCAATTGTGTAAGTTAATTTGTTATCGTATGATAGAGAATAACATTTGTCGAAAAACTTTTTTACACACAGTATGTATCAATAAACGAGATGAAGTCGACAATGAATAAATGACGGCCTTTTCAAAAAAACGCTAGGAAACATCGATTAATATTTTTTCATCAAGAAAGTTCATATTTGTGTTATATCTAGCAGTGGTCAGTACCATCTTTTTAATCATGAGTGAAAAGTAATTTTAAATTTTGGATTATTCTGAACATTCTGGACAGTTTCATGTCAAATGTCCTGTACCTGTATTCAATTGATTGAATCGAGAATTAAAGAAAACAAAATCAATTCATTACATAAATTTGCTCAAACAAGTGAAAAGTAAATGTGGAAAATATTCAAAACGCTGGCTGCGAGAATGTGTTGACAACATCTCAATTCCCAATAGAAATGTTTTTCATCTCCACTCAACATTTTACTAGAGACCAACATAATAATAAGGCTTTTTTTTTGGGTGTCAACGACATCGACTGCTTGATCATTAGCCTCGCGTTCTGAGTAGGCAATGTTGATAACTCTCTGAGCCACCTATGCAGCATCATGACTATTCGCAGTCCATCAGCCATGTTACGTTACAGAATCATTCCAGTTTCAACTATATAGATGAATTCTCTCGAGAAACATTTCTGGTGAAGGTTGGGACCGAATTTTCATGAGTCAGACACCACTTTACCAATTTACAGGAACCCTTGATATGATCGTCAACACTTCTTTTCTGGCCATCAATATTATCCAAGGTAAATCATTACTAAAAAACAGAACATGTACTGATTTGTTTATTTGGTCCATTATCTTTCGAGCAGGTGTCGTAATCGAGGACTTCTGTCGATCTCAAAGATGCCGTTATCGTAGGGGAAGGTATTATTACTTTTACTTTGAAGTTAATTTTTTGTAGGACAGTTGAACTGTTCAGCCTAGCACCACTGATGAGACCTTGTGGGGTAGAAATAGCGATGTCTTGTGTTGGATAACAGGTTCATCTAACCCTCAATGATTTAATAGTATATGCTGTTTACTTATTTAACAATTCAGGCGAATTGAACAGTTTGTTCCAAACTTTACATGCAGTTTTCAACAAATATACTTCTGCCACATAGCGTTACACGAAATCCTCTAAACAATCTGTGGAACCCTTTGCCAGAACTCATAATACTCACTACTGTAAGCAGTTGAATTGAATTCACATTATAGGACTATCCGTGAACAGACACTGCTGACGAAAAATTCCCCCCTTCTCAGCTTGTGAACGGGGCAATATATACAAGTCGTACATTTTCGAGTACTTCTCAACAAGAGAAAGAATTGTGTGGCATCACTTCTCGTTCAGAGGATGATATGCACAATTTCCATAGAGCCTTGTAGTACCTTATTTGATATATCTTCCAATTCTTCATCCACCTCTGGTAGTAAATATTTAAAATGGTCTCTCCTTGGGAAAGATTGAATCTCATCACAAATTCATTCTTCACAATATAGTATATTCTCTTGGAAGCATATTTCATTCTATCCATGATTTCTCTGATGGACTGGCACGAATTTCTACAAAAATTAAAGGTGTCATTTGTGGTGATTTAGCAGACAATTCTGAAAGACTACGGTTCTAATACTCGTATTCCAACTAAACTCGAACAAACCTGAGGCCCTTTTCTTGGATCACTTGCATTTCTGCGTTTACATAGTTCCGCCAATCGTTCATGCGAAATATTTCGTCACCTATTAATATTGCCGGTTAAACTCGAATCACAGATCTGCGAATGTTTCAAGGATACCAATTTCTCGAGAATCGTTCGCTGTGACGTCACCTACGTATACGTTGCAAGGAAAAGCCTCATTTTGCTGAAGCTTAGCATCTTTAAAAATTCCTTTGAATGTTCCTGAACTATTTATGTTGTGGAATTGGCCGCGGTGGTAGTGCGCCCGACTCACGATCGGAAGACCGTGGGTTCGATTCCTGCCTCGACCAGATATTTTTCTCGAGAGAATTTATCTGGTTGAAGCTGGGATGGTTCTGCAAACGATTTGGGAATCACACGTTGAAAGGTAAGACCTCGTTAGTCCTTAGCTCGCACAAGTTTCTCAACTTCTGAGAGCTGTCGTTCGTATGGGGACGACAGCTGATTAACGCAAAAATATATTTTTAAAACTGACAGATTTCATCAGTCAAAGGTAGCATACGAAGATACATAGTTCTTGCACAAATGCAAAAATATAGGTCCTACTGTGTATAATTACCTAGCATAGAATGGATCGTTCCCTCGAGAGATGACTATTTATGGGTCATTTGGGTACTTCCACTTATCTCCTCTTTCCGCATTTCCCTTCACAGGTTCAGCAGAAGATGACAGTTTGACAGGAGTTGGCCATTTTTCGATTGATTATGTGTTTCCATGAGTTGCGTATATCTACACTAGCTTGGCTGAATACATTGTTGGACAACATGTATGCGGCTTTTTAAATTCCCTCCTGTGTATGCTCTCAGCTTGGGACCACTCGATGTTATGTTGATGGGTGCTATTACTGATTTGCTGGTTTCCCCTCGCTGTGTGTGTTTCACGTGCTCGACAATGCGTACTTTCAATGGCCTCTTAGTTTCATCGATAAAGAATTTTCCGCATACACAGGGTATCCGGTAACTGCAATTCTTGGAATCGCAGTCTGCTTTTGGTGGCCTGGTTTTGGTGAGGCAGCTACTGATAGTGTTTCCGGATCTGAAGCAGGTTCTAATGGACCCAATTCTTCTTATCATGTCCGATAATCCTCTGATGTAGGGAAGTGCAAGAACTGGTTGTGACGGCTTCTCTTCCTTGCGAGGCCCTTTCTGTCTTTTAACCGAAGTCTGTTTCACCATCGCTTTAGAGTAGTCATTTCTTGAAGATCATTTTTGATGATGACTGGTTCCTTTTCGAGACCTTCCTTCGTATCACAAAGCCCAAAAGCACGGTCTAATAGAGTCTTTATGATTCCTCTTTCAGTCGATTGATGGTGGTTGAATTCGTGGTTCAAATACCGTCCCGTGTAAGCGAGTTTTACAGTACACAAAAGTTTTCCACTTAGTGTCGGTCCTCTTTACCGATACGCCTTAGAATGGCTATTCGTTGTGGGCTTGCCTCTTCAGCATTGTGAAAGTGATGGAAGGTCTTACGCTGTTGATGTGTTTCGGAAAGACGTCTAGTTCAGTTTGAACAATTAATCAAACCCTACGAACAATCTTCAATTTGTTCAGAAACTTGTGCGGGGTAACCAAAGAGGTTTTATATTTCAACGTGCGATTTTAGTTAGTCACTCGATATATAATAGACACAAAAATTCATTCAAATACGGGTGTGTTTTCGTGAATAGCAAGAGATAAAGAGTATTTTTGAATGAAAACAAAGAATTAAATTCAGTTATTTTGACTCCATCGGTACGAATAGATATACGCTCATGTTTCTTGAACAGTTATTCATAATTTTTCAAATTATTCAATGACTTTATATTGCTTTTCTATTCAGGGAGGGATGCCATAGAGTTCATAATGTGAACAAAAATGAGGGGGATGAAAACTACTGACTTTCTTGAACTTATTCATGAGAAAAATCAAATGCATTTTGTCTAGCTGGATTGTGGGAAAAAATGAGTTCTGGCTTTGGTATAATGAGATACAAGTGTTGCTTTCATTTGAGCTATTATCAATATCAGATCAGGAAAGCTGACGATAAGAAACATAAATATGCCAATTATCATAAACGAAAAAATCTCTATGTAGGGACCAAATGAAACAAGAACTGAGCAAGTCCCTTATTTTATAGAACAGGAAACTGTTTATGATATTTACAGGAGTTGGAGGAATTGACTCGCAGGACCCAACTAACAATTTTAGTAAGAATTACGTTATGGTGACCTTCGATTAGGTCGTAAGGAAACATGTTTAAATACCTACGGGTATTTTCCAATGTAGGAAAAATATCCTCGAAGTAAATCAGATGTTGAAAATTGTAATATCAGGACATTTCAACCACTAGAATTAGGGTATGAATTTGGATTATAATAGTGATAATGGTCTGAAAGACTTAATGTTTTCGCTGTTGAAGTCTTTTCAGACATATAATTTTTCATAAACACACGAGCTCTGATATATTTCTCTCACAAAAGTCCATGAAGGGAGAGGGGGGGTGAAAAGCAACTGGAACATTACTCTGTAATATTCCAAGTGCAGAACTAATAATGAGTGACGAAAACTAACCTAACTATCATCTCTTTATGATTTGGCATTATTCAAGATATTGATGTTTCAGATATTGACATTCTCGATATAGTTACGTAATACCGTGCTTTTGATTTGATTTTTATGTGTTAAGTGTGTGGCTATGAAATGGCCAACCATTTCAAGAGTGTTGCGGTAATAAAAAGAAAAAGTGCAACCAGCTTTCGACTGTACTGGTAAAAAATATCGCATTTTCACCCATTTCACACATCTATAATGATTGGTCATGTATCTGTGAGCTTTTTTTTATTGTCCTTTCACCTCTGTCTCATATTTTATTATCAAATTCACTACCAGAAATGAATCGACAAAATTTCAGATAACATGTAATTAATTCAATATGGTTTTTTGAGGGTTACTTTCTGGACAACTCTTTGAGAAAGTCGTCAAACTCAAGAGTGTTTTACCCTCAGGGATTCTATTTTGGGTAATTCGGACTTCCTTGTGGACATTTTGTCAGATAAACCAAATACCTTTGTGAAAATGTCTTCATGGTATATCAGAAGGTACTTAATTGGTGAACAAATTTTTGAATGACTCCTTATTTTCTATTGGTGTGCAAGCAAGCTAATAATTGGGTGTATTGGACCTTTTCAACAACTTTTTGAATTCTTCGTTATGAGGTTTTATATAAGTAAATATAAGTAGTAATATATAGCATATGGATAAATAGATTTTGATAACCTTTTCCTAGTCAACAATACCTGATATAATACCAAAATTCAGATCATTTTGCTATATTCATTCTTGCAGTAAAGAAAATATACTTTTTGCCATGCTTGTTCCCCACAGAAACGTTTAGAGTCTGACGGGAATTCATTGGAGACAATTTTTTCAAGTTTAGCTGATGTTACCTCTGATGAGCAAGTTGATACATTGAGAATCAATATTCAAGTAAAACACTACTAAATTATTCCTCTTTGAAGGCGTTTCTCCACCACACTTGGAATGAAGGTCCTGGGTTGTTAATTGGGTAGGCAACCGATTGATGAACCTCTACACACTACTATCGAGAATAATATCGTTAAAAAAATAAAAAATAGACACAATACGATTTTGGTGATGTAGTGTTTCCCGGACTATCGGTCGGAATAGACGAGTTGGATGGTTTCAAAGCTACAAATAATGAATAAATTCTCGAGTCGAACGGTTTCAAAGCTACAAATAATGAAGAAATTCTCAATATCTCAGCATATAAAGAAGAAAATACAAAAATATTGTTGGTTTTTCTCGAAACTCGAAACCAAAAGGGCTTAGTTCTACAGAATTGTATTACTTCATAGTACTTCAAAACAGGCAACCTTGTCACAATATAACCGACTGTCTGTCTGTTACTGTTCACAACTACTCTATGTAGATACTGAAATTTGAGTAGCCCTGTATATTCGAGCAAGCCAGATGACTCTCTAAGCTCATGTTATCTAAAAAAGCCCCAATGAAATATTTTGTGTGTGATCTAGGAAAAACGCACCATGTGTTCTGAAATCTAAAGAGATCACAAGTTTTCAGAAGGCGTGCACGGATTTGTATGTTGACCGTATTATTCTGAAACAATGTATCAAGTACTTATGGATCATAACACACATTCTTAATATTCACCGAATGTATATGATTAACAGCGGATGTATTGCAACAATTGACACTCGTAAGTGCAGACCCTCCAGTTTGCCATGAATTTAGCAAGGTTATGGGTCTGATTAGGTAACAACCCGAAGACACTTTCTCTGGGCATTGCCCCTCTTGGCACAACAATTACCGCACTGGAGTTCCCGAAGACATAATCTCAAACATTATGACACCCCCATACCTCTATATATATAATACACCACCATTTTCGGACAGTTAGTTCAACGATATACCGTACAAGAAAAATAACCCAAAAAGTTCCTAAATCATCTACGCCAGTGGTGTACCGTTACATTACGTTTCTATTTCGCGAATTCAATACTAAACATTCCGTTACAGAGGTTATGTGCGGTAGATACATCGAAATATTTAAGTTAATTTAGTTACTTTTCCTGTATTTGTTTTTATATTATCTTCGAAAGATGTTAGGATCAGCTAAATGGGTACTTTTGTTGTCGTTGGTTTCAATTGTGGCGCTACAGTCTCTCGGTCAAGAGAGTAATTATCGACAAGGGTCCATTGACGATGGAAGACAAGGTGAGTGACTGCTTCTTCATTCAGTGGCGTGATGAGAAAACAATTCCAAGGACGCATCTGTGTTAATAACATTGAATATTGAATATCAGTTCAATCTCGGTGTCAAGTGTATATCAAGTATATATCATCACCGCGCTGATGAGGCCAATAGCCAGAAACACGTGTCCGCGGTTTGCCCCTCTGTTTGGAGTGTTGTATCCACGAATTTTTTCATTTCTGATTTATATCATGACAACAATTGGTTGCACGAAAAGGGTCAAACAAGCAAGCGGATTCATCATCAGGGGCCAACTGCGATTTCGTGTCATCGTTGGTAGACCTTGTGATTACAAGGACTAACTCCCAACTTCGTCACGGGTGCAGCTATAGCAACCTGCGTGACATCCGGGTCCAATATAAATAAAAAAAGATAGAGGGATATTGAGTGAGATGGTATTATCGATGGAAAAAGGTTATTTGACAAAGCACTCATAGGAAGGTGGGCAAACCGCAGACACATGTTTCTGGCTATTTAGCCTTCGTCAGTACGGTACAGCCAAGTGTAAAGAATAGACAACACAGAAAGAGTTATATTCACAACTCATTAAATTATAGGCCCTGAAGAAGCTCCCCATTAGAAGCGAAAGCTTGACATAATAAAGCAGAGTTTGATTTTTTTTGCTATTTTTAGGTTTCATAAATATTCTGACTGCTTTCTTCTGCCATTTATATGAACGTAGAAACAGTGGAATTAGCTGTTGATTATTCACTTCCATTTCTCCACTTCCACTTAAAGCTTCATGAAGCCTTTCATAGAAATTCCGTACAAAAAAACTGAGAAAATACTTTGTTTGAAATTTGGTAAAAATTTACGCAAAATCAACTACTTCACATGATTGGGAAAATAGTTATAACCAGGTCTCTGATACATATTTCAGATGATTTTCAATCTAAATCTCTCAGCTCTTCTATTTTCATATTTCAACCACTGTTCCCACTCACAGGCACTGCAACAAAACTATAGTCTGAAAACAACTAAACGCTTTCCATTCCATATTTTAATCTGATCACATCGAGTCATGCATTTGTCATTTACTATCAGCAACTTCTATGGAAATTATTCAATGCAAAATTTTTACATTAACAATTATCAAATATCTCTTTTTCTCTGTCTAATATTACGTTAAGCACATTCGAAGCGAAAACGTGTGATAAATAGTCTTGTGAACGGTTTTGGATATCGAATTTTTTTTGTCAAATATCAATATTAAAACTCATCTGACCTGAGATAGGTGAAAAGGGTTATTTTGAACTTCTGGTTAATATATAAATAGCATATTTTCAATCTCTCTCAGTTATAATTTCTGAAGAAAATGTTTCAACGACGATAAGACGGTCTATAGTTTCCACGCTTTCGCTAAATTTATATATTTTTTGAGATTTTTGATGTGAGGCTATAAAAATATCCCTATAAAGTTAATTGAAGTTTTCATAGCGGCACGCCAATGGCGTACGGTTTATGCCGCATGTTAACTTCAGTTTGAGAACTTTGCCGTAGTTAGTTGTTGGTCTTCCTCACCAAGTTCCACGAAGTCGTAAAATGAACAACAAAAGTCTGTCTGAATATTCGATCTAATAATGTTATGTGTTATGCTTATTTTGGTCGTTTCCGAAATGAGATGAGTGTAAGTTTTCATTGTTTAATTTCATGAAATTGGCTTCAACTAATTAATTAAATTCAAAGAATTTTATATTTTCCGTTTAAGTTTCTCATACTGAAGACATTATTACTATTAATAAACTTATCTGGTCCATTAACTTCCAACAATATATCTAGTCTATGAATAATCTAAGTTTGTTATCAACTTGGATCAATAAAAGCAATAAGAACAATAATGAAAATTCGAAAGCAATAAAATTTAACACTTGCATTCGATTATAAACGTTTATCGATACTAGTTGACAATGATGACTTTGAATGCATACAATTCGCTGAGAAAAAAATGCTCAAGTTCGGACAAACGGTATGTTAATTTTCAGTCAAAACTCTCTTTCCAATATTTCTTCCAATTTTCCACGTAATAGTTCCAACTGAGATTTCACAAAATTCATACAATTAGAATGTAAAAACTCCATTCCGTTGCTTGTAATCAATTCAACTGTCTGGCGGCAATCCAGTATGGAGTTTGTGATAAACAGCTGTTGCTGTTTTTGCTACGAAATTGCATTGAGGGTTTTATAACTTTTCTGATTACTTCAGTGAGTGTACTTTATTTTTCTCTGCTTTCATATTTCAGTTCATATAATGAATACATATGTCTGAGTATCCCGTTTGTCGTGAACAAATCTATGAAAGAGGTTTTTTGTGATATCATTTGACTTGGAGTAGGGTGGAGGTTGAAATTGATATGAATTTTTTTCATTATTTGATGTAATAAAGATTGAAGTAGTGTTATGCCGATCGGACTAGACCAGATTTTTCACTATTTATTTCTATAATTTGCTAAAGACTTCTACGGGTTACTTCGAAACATCCAACACGTCAATCAATTAATGCAAAAACACATTTAATAATAAACTATTTGAGAAAGAAAGTTTTTGGCTTTCTACTACTCCATCTGATACAAAAAAAGGGATGAGAGAATCTTCCAAAGAAATAAAAATATAACCCCTTCAATTCAAACTATTTGAATATTTGATGAACGATATTGATTACCTAATGAGGTATTCCAAAAGAATAATCGCCTCTGGAAATGGATTTTATCTTCAAATTGGATGGGATAAGTTCTTGGAAAAAACGCTTTATGGATTTCACATCTCCATCTTCCAGAAATTGTAGAGAACTATATTTTTTGGAAAACTAAGTTTTTCAGAGGAGCTGTTTGGTTCCTGGGTATTATTCTCACATAATATCAGGATATTTCTTGAATACTTCCACCACCAACGCTGGTATTCCCCAGGGATCCATATTGTCTCCAACCCATGCATCGGTTTTCTCTAAGAAGATGAATGTCTCCTAACGGGATATAATAATGTCAGGTCAGACAATTCCGCATTTTGTACACACTGTACACACTTCAGCAACTTCCGATGCTTTACAAAGCTCAGATCAGACCTTTATTGAAGTATTGTTCTCATATATGGAGCTCTGCCTCCAAACATACCCTGAAGTTGCTGGGTCCCATCCAGAAAAGAGACATTCGCCTGATTGAAGACGCGAACATCACGTGCAACCTTGATAGGTTGGAGATTTATCTCTCTTTCATAGATACTTTCACGGGAAGTGTTCAAGTGACTTGGCATATTTGATCCCACTAAGAGCGGTACATATCAAAAATACTTGACGGACTGTGGCTGGTGATCGTTTTGAGGTTCAACTTAGTACACCTCTCACTTCACTGTTCAAGAACTCTTCCATATGGAGAGCTGCGTTTATGTGACATGAACTTCCTGAGAACGTTTTTCCAAATGAATTCAATCTCCAGTGATTCAAATCCAATGTGAATCATTACTTTCGCACAGGCACCTCCAGGATTTTTCTCTAGTGCATCGTAAATAATAATTTTTGATCTCAATACATAATCAATCCTCTGTAACAAATTCACAACAACAAATATTCATCTATCAGGTAATCAATTGTGGAAAAAAATATTTTTTTCTTTTCGTTGAAAGACTGCTCAATTTTAACCAATACTCAAACATAGTAAGAAAAATACTTCAAATAATTATATACCAGTTGCTTCACAATAAGTTTTATTGGAAGGCATTAGTTCAAAACAGTCATGAATCAGTGTAACTATTTTCCGGATTTGGAGACTGTGAATTTTTGGAATTTCTTTCCGGAGCGAGTGGCTAGCTCCTTCAGAGATATATCCTGAGGTATCTCCGATGACTCATCGGAGATAACTCCTGAGGCGTTCCGTTGCGATCTCAAGCTTCAACATCAATTGTTGAACGGGCCTTCTGTTTTTCTCTAAAACCTTCACTGCCAGGAAACTAGTTGAAATAACAGCCCAGAAACAAAACATTCATGATCCAGTACCAGAAAAAGTTTTTTTGCCAATTTTTGAGAGATTGAATCTTCTGTCGATCCAATTGATGATGTCTTGGGGATATATCATCGCTTTTTCCTACTCGGGCGTGTCCAACGCTGTCCCCTGTTTACTGCCAGTAGAAACGTGCATCCACAGCCGATGTCCTAGAATCCAAATGGAATGACGAAACAAGTATGCTGTTGTCAGCAAAGCAAAATTTCAGTATTTTGGTTTTTTCCAACAAGTCGTTGATATACAATTGAAAAAGGCTGGGGAACACCAGCGTTGATGGTAATAGTATTCGAGAGATATCCGTCGACGGTCACTTGTAGGAAACGTTCTTTCAGGAAGCTGAAGAGCCGTACACAAAAATGGTCCGACAAGCCATAGCTTCGAACTTTGGCCAGCAAACTCTCATGCCACATACAGTCAGAGGTCTTAGAAATATAAAACGCAACAACTCTTTACTCTTCATATTTCTCGATTACGTTATTCCATATATGGCTGATATACGATAGAAGGTCGCCTGTTAATCTTTGTTTCTAGTAGCCATATTGATAATTGCTCAAGATGTTGAAGCCCCCCAAATATTTGAGGATATGGTAGTTTACGGCTTTCTCTATGATTTTTAATATCACTGATAGCAAAGCGACTGGTCTATAATTATTTGGAACATATATCTTGCCATTTTTGGGAATTGGTCGCACGCGAGCAATCTTACAACAAGAAGAAAAATACCTCTTTCTTGTGAGACAGGTTATCTATCTCTCTCTAGGTTCTCTTGGCTATTGCTTCCGTGCGGTGCATTTAGCCAAATGTAAGGCAGATTGAAAAGTCTGCAAAGTACTGCTGCGAGTACTTTATAAGTACGATGACGGGCACTTCATCAGGACCATACGCCTTGTTGAAATTGAGCTGTTTTAAAATTCGCCTGACTAAACGTTGTTGAAACATTGTGGATTCTAGTATGAAAATAGTGGGTGGTGCTTCTCCCAGAAAATCGACTGTGGAGTGGGACATAAACTGTTCAACTTGTTGATTTGCTTTTTCTATAGCTGTTGTTGCAATTGAATCATCCGCTTGTGTTAGTGGTAAAATTGTCCCTCTTCTATAGATACTTCCACAGGAAGTGTTCAAGTGACTTGTCACATTTAATTTTTACAATTAAAATCCAATGTGAATCACTACTTTCGCACTGACAGCGCTATCAGAGTGTCATAAGGATTTTTCTGTAGTGCTTTTGTTTTGTCTTTGGAAAAAATGGATTCAATGAAGTTTTGACAGCTTCAGCTACCAACCATCAGAAGGATCTATACCCTTTGGGATTGGCAAGCAGTTTATCCCTAATTCTTTGATTGTGAAGTTCTTTGCTTTGATGGAACTGAAACTAATATATAGCCAGTTGAAATACCAAACTTTGTGCATACCTGAACAACTTTCCTGTTTCAAAAAACTGAAAATCAAATTTTCTTAGAAATATTTTCCAAATATATGGAGCTATGCCATCGAGCTTTTGGTATTCTAGCCAAATCCTAGCTAAAAGATTTCAGTTATAAAAGATTCAACTGTCCAAGTGAACATCCAAACATCACAAGTAACTATGAAATCTTCAAAAACAATTACCTTCATAAAGGTATATCAAGAATTGCCTACGCCAAAAGTACACTGTAAACTACCATTGCTCATCGGACAGGTTCAACTCGATACACCATTTACAATACAGGTTTTGTACATTTCTAGGCGGCAATCTTGTGCTTCGAAATTCATGAGATGGTTTTTTTAAATGAAATATAATTAAAAAAATGGGGGTTTTTGCATTGATTGATCATGTTCTGACTTTATTTTCAGGGCGAAACCTACTTGACTGGATTGGATTCGGCACTGGCCCTGAGACTGATCCCTACTTGGCCAGAACAAATTCTGCCTGCTTAAATGGTGATCTGGCAGAATGTTTCAAATCAAGGGCTCTCGCTTCTTTCGATGATTTTTTTAATAAGGTGAGTAATGATAAATAATACTTTCTCAATATATAATGAAATTATGAAGTCACGTATTAGATTTTATTCCAGATGAGCTGTAAGTTTATCCCGTATGAAAAAAGTGAAGCAAGTCTACTGAGAAATATGATTGTAAATGATTCGGTTAATCGAATTGTTCCAGATTATTTGGCAGAGGCAAAAAATTTTCTTCTATAAGCTTTCCCATTATCAATAATTGTTAAAAAAAATACTGTAATTGCCAAAATTCGAACTGATTGAATTGAACACTTGTGGAAAAAAAATGTACTCATTTATTTCAATGTCTTTGTTATGTTGACGAAATTATCAGAAATTCACCTGAAATAATGAAAAATTTGTTGACAGTATGTAAGAATATTCATCTAAAATTTGAATGGTTCTCTAGGAAAGAAAGGTTCTAACTTTTCTGTTTCTTCATACTCATACATTAAAAATGTGGGGAACTTCCCAAAAATTAATCTCTTTTCAAAATATATACCTAGCTAAAAATGTTTCCTTTTGGAAGGTAAAACATTGAGCAAACTATCGGTGAACATATGAACTTATCCTAATCCAACAGCTTCATTGTATGCTGAGACTGCTGAATAAATCACTATTACCATTAATTTTCCCTTAAACTCGAAAAAAATAGATTCCATATCAGGCCCACTTCAGAGCGGTGCCTGTGCAAAAGAAACGATTCACGTTGGATTCGATTCGCTGGAGATTCTCATCCTCATTCTCATTCCTTATCAACTCACGTTTTCCAAGAAAAGAAAATGCTGATGATCATGTTGTAGTAGTTCGGGTTCTGGATGATACGTTTGATCCTAGAAGTAGTTCCAGATCGTGATTGGAATATCTTTAGACTCTGAATTGTCTGCAAAATGAAGTAAAGATTTTCCAGTTGTTAATCGATACTAGTAATGCACTGTTTGGAACCTTTGGTGTAGTAATGAATATTACTCGACACGTGTTTCGAAACACGTGTTGAGGTGTTGAAAATAACGATTTGGTGTTGGAAAAAAACTCCAGTAATATTTGTCAATTGACGTTGAAACTTGGCTTCGTATAACAGATCACTATCGAGAACTCTCATTCAACTTCGAACAATACCCTTTGAGTTTCTCTTTTTTCTTCATAACACTTTTTTCGATTGAAATTCACTTGTTCCAAAATCATATCCGACCGAAAAAGGTGACATACTTTGAATATTAACGATTTAACCATACAAAAAGAGAACTGCTTCAACAAAGCACGGATCGACTCAGAATAATTACAGCGTACTCAATGGAAATTGTCCATTGAGAGGACACCTGAACAAAGTAGGGTACAATGGAGACCCCAAGTGCAGGAAATGGAACAAAGGTACAGAAACAGTTCGTCATATTATATGCGAATATAGGGCACTGGATTGAAACAGGAGGCAAACAATTCATGGATAACCCAAATCATATCCAGAGGAATATGTTACGCATGAAGCGAGGGACTTCCTCGAACTAGAACCAGACACACTTGTTGAAATGGGTGTTTCATAATGACTTTGAAAAAATACACAAGTCGGATAGCTCCCAAAAAAGAAGAAGGAAAAATGATGTGATAATAAGTACTTGCATTTTTTGTTCAATTGTAGACACAGGTCATCAACAATAGTGATGATTGAATTTGTCACACGGGAAAATTAGAAGTGATAATAAAAGTACTGGTACAGATTGATAGACTACAACCCCAAAAAAAGTTGGAAGTTCAAATGAATGTTTATAACAATGCTCCTATATGAAATAGTAGTTTGTTTTCAGTTTCGAGCGATCAGGTCGTTACTAGACGAGAAAATAGTTCACCTACAAGCTTAGCATATGCATATTCACGTTGAACAAGAGAAATGAGTCACTGCAGAAAAATATTTATTGTTGACTTATTATGACAAAATTGTTTTATTTCATAAAAAATGTTTCAAATTCTTTTGGAAAGTTGGAAACATTTTATTCAAAATCAATTTGAAAACTGAACGGTTCTTTCAGTAATATATGAAATTATATGGTGGATTGAATTTGATACTTCAGAGACACAATTGCTGTTTCGAATGATGAATGGAGTAGTAAGACATAATCGTTAAATAGTCATATATGGAGTTATATTTCATTGAAAATAATTGATTCTGAATATCAGAAAGACATTAAAAGTTATTTGGTTTCGAAATGCAATCATGAAATTGAAAGTGCGTATATTTTTAGGAGATATTCCTTTTTGGGAAAGAAATGTTTTGGTTTTTTTTTTACTTTTTGATACAAAAAATGTGAGAATTTTCCAACTGAAAATTGTAGAATATCAACGAAGAGTCTTCTCGGAATAGCAAGGAATAATCTGTTCACACATAGTTCACAAATAGTTTTCATTTTTCGATATGTTAGAGAATCATTATTAATTAAAAATTGAAATGTAGGTATATTATTGAGCAAAAAATCATACAAATTAATTAATTTCAGTTCAAAATGGAGTTTTTAGTGGAATACGTGAATTACTTTATGCTATTCTCTCTTAAACGTTTGATATTGTTTCTACAGAATCTGCTGTAAAACAATATTATCATACGAAAACGCTGAAAATTTGTTCAACCAGAAATTATCATATACTTTCTAAAATGAAGTTAGATACCACAGAAACTGGTTCAACAGAATGATTATTTTTTATTCATTTAGTTAGAGGTATCCTGATAAAATAATCATTCTTATTTTCCAAGGAATAAATTCAATTAGACAGATTCCATCAAAAAACAAAATGTGCATGTTATACCCACAAACTGAATGTCTTGAGGTCAGTACTACGAAATCTTGGAAATTGTGTCCAATTTTCAGAAAGTATATTCAACAGCCTTATTCTTGTAACTAAATATCTCTAGAAATCACAGTTTCAAGAAGTTTGGGATGTTTGGCACCCAAAAATTTTCCATTATACCCCAAAAATCTACACTGTTATCAACATTTTTTCAATTATCATCAGAACTAAATTTATCCATTATAGTTTAGTGAAAACATGAAATTGAGAAAATGATGTTACTCCAATAAATCTTTAAAATATTCATATTTGGTAAATGACCTTTTTATATATTGATAGAAAGGTAGAGAGCNATTCATATTTGGTAAATGACCTTTTTATATATTGATAGAAAGGTAGAGAGCCGAAAATCGTTTCGTAGTAATTATTCTTTCATTTGAAAAGTTTCCAAATTTTTTATTGAATCCTGGAGTTGTTTTTTGAGATATGATTGTTGAAAATCCACACTCAGCAGCCTCTACTATCTTTGTCAATGCCTTATGTTGATCTCTTGAATCCATTCTGAAAACGCGATTTTCGAGAACGAGACAAAGACTCCATGAATATTCAGAGGATTTTCATCCCAAATTCATTCACTACATTGGTAATTCTAACTCTCTTCCTATTTGCAGCCCGAATATTATCTCAGCGAAACCGCCCGTATAAAACGGATGCCTGAAACACAACTGCGACAATTAGTCCAAGAACCATATGAATATTCAGAGAGTCCAAGATCGTCGGACTCAGAGTGGGACCAACTTCTGAAGTTTGCAAAGAGGAAGGTAAGTTACTGTAAAAAATAATAAACAGGAAAAAACCCTTCGAGAATAATTCCAGTTGAGAATTGTTGGCCTGTTTATTTTGTTATTCATTTTCATTTCAACAGTGGCCATTGGTATTAGAACTTTTCCAGTTACTATTGGAATAAGACTAATCTCTAGGTTCAACTGTGAATTTATAATTAGAGAGCAATGTCTTACATCATACTATACTCTGCCCATCTAAGCTACAGAGTGCTCCAAAACATCATCATGCATAGTGTACGTGATCTCCCAGACAAGGCTGCTTAAACAGAGTCGCACTAAGGAACGACCAATTTTTTAAAATTTTTTTCAAATACGCGGCTGGGCATAGGCAATTTTTTAAGGTGGAGTGTGGGGACAAAATCAGCAGTTTCTTCAGCCGTCTCGGTACGTGTCATTTTAAAAATTTTAAACTTTGAGATACCGAATATGTACACACCACAAGCAGTAAAATGTAACTGACCACTTCGACAGTGTTACAATAAATGTTGCCAGCCGATTATAGATGAATTTGATTGGCCAGCGTATGGAGGTTTTGTTTAATTCACCCAATAGATGTAAATGTGCGTGGTGACCATGCTTTGATCACACATCTACCTTTGTTTGGGTTGCTTTTGTTTGTTAGGTGGATATTGTTCAGTCTGTTTTCACATTCAAATATCTGAGTTTTACGAAAAATCAAAAATTTTGTTGTATCGAATATCGGATGATTGAAGAGAAAAATCATCAAACGGAATAGTAGAAGAGTTGAACATATTATTGAAACTCGATACAATTGATACTTCGGTGAACTACGATCTTCCTCAGGTCTTTGTGTGAAAAGAAGAATAATAAGAATATTGAAATCAACAAGCATACAACTGAACAACAGATCAAAAGGATACGAATGAAAATCTAAAATTTATTCTACAAATATTTTGGAATCTATCAGTGAAAAAATTAGTGAAACCAAGTTGCAACTTGGTAGATGTGGTTTTTGAGAACCTGTCTACCTACATACTAGATACCTGAGAAGAGGATAAAAAATTATGGTGGATCTGGTAGCATTTTGCATAAACCAATTACCAGAATAATTGAACATGATTGAACAATATTAGCTACATCCAGTCTGGAATTGTTAGTTTCATGTGGATTCGACCAAATGATATCGAGTATATATTTGAATAATTGCTACCTCAATTTCGTAATTGAACTAACGTTAGTAGAAAGTTATTCTTGAACTGTACACTCTCAAGTACCTAATCGATAAAAGAGCAATACAAAAAATTAACGAATAATTATGACAAGAAATGAGTCAAACCAAAACACGGTCATTAAGATATTTTGATTCATATGAAACATGATACACTCTTTTGAAATTTTCAGCCTTATATCTGCTATTGAACTTAATATGATAAAAAAATATAGCTTTTCATGGAAACTTAAAAAAAATCATTTTATAAATTAACGCCATTTGATTTTGTTTTTTTTAAAACTTGGCACTTCGAAAATATCATATAATTGGTATATTCAAAAGTTTCCTTTCCAACTTCTTCCATCATTTACTCAACGGAAAGTAATATTTCGTTCTGTAGAATAAACGTTTCTTTCGTTTTCAATTCAATTCAAAATTTTCGTTGACTTTAATCTTCAGTGACTAAATTTGTTCATTTCTATCATATTTGCTGAATACCACATATTGTGTTTTCTCAAAATATAATAAATATTTTCAGGTTGAAAAATTTCTGAAATCCACGACTTTCGAACTCCAGTTCAACGATGAAGTGACAGAAGCGGGTAGATATTCACCCCGTTTCATTGATGAGATCGTTGGAGAAATTGATATCATAGAAGATAAAAAGGATTCTCTCTTCAGTAAGTATATTTTCGGAATACTTTATAAATTTATTACAGTGAAAATCTTCAGTGTCCGCAATCTCTGAAGAAAACCTAAGTACCAAGAGCGATCCATCCATTTTCACTCAAACAATTGAAAATTAAAAAAAAAAACAAAATCATTGTTTTGCTGATGTTTTCATAAGAATATGTACACAAAAAATTGAACTGAAACCTCTTAATAGAAATATTTCCACATTTGTGTTGGTTATTTTGTCGCATACAGATTATTGGAAATCCTCATAGAATATTCGTAGAAAATTCTTCAAAAACCCTGAAACATAACAACTATCACACCTTTTCAAATGAGAAGACAAGATAAAATGATAAATGAATCTTTAAAATAATTAATAATATTTGAATGTCGGAAGTTCAAATTTTACATCAGTGTTAAGTTGAGGTCAAAAAGAAAGCTGTTTTGGCAAATTCAGAAAAAAAAATTCTAATATTTTTCCATTCACACACTCAAAATGAGTATCGGGTAATGATGAGTATTTTATTGTTCTACAACGTTTTCGGTATTTCTGTTTTTTTTTGTTAACTTTGGGACATCAACTACCTTTCAATTTTCTAATAGGTAGCAATGATCCAAGTGCACCTTTCGTTCACGACTGGAAAGTTTTTAGGTCAGTTATGCACCCTACTTCCAAAATCTGATAGACTGATAGGAATTAACTCCATTCAGAAACATGAAGGAAGAAACAGGATTCGTCGATAGTTTTGGCGACTAATGTATACTTACATATATAAATCTCACAGATCTAAATAGATGAGTCAGAAAGTAAAGATTAAGCAAAATTTGCAATTTGGGATAATTAAGGAAAGGAAACTTAATGATTTTGCTAGAAAGGAATGATCAACTTCACCCAAAGGTCCTGAACCAGTTGGAAGGTACCGTATTCATTGGAAAAGAACCAGATAGAGAAATGAGTCAATGAGTTACATGAAAAGTAACATAATTTTGAACAAATTCATTGAAGAAAAAAGCAAATGAATGTTTCAGAAAAACATAATTCAGGATAGTAACAGGGTTACACATTTGATATCATCCACATGCATGATATTACTGAAATAAGACTGTATTGGAGAGACTTCCCTCAAAGTGAGTCCAGAGGTATATGACCAACATTCCATGAAGGAACAGTACAGGGTATTAATACGATCATCGTCGAAGACAAGTCAAAAAGCTCCGAAGCAAAACAAAGTCATAACATTTGAAATTCATGCGAATAACATGCGAAATACATTTTCATGAAAGAAACCATGTTATGATGAAAGTTTGATACTCATTGTTTACATAAACTACCAGGAAGTTGAGGAATTGCTATGTGGAGAATTGAAAAAATATAAGTTATTTCATGTGGTTATGAAGTTATGGATAAATATAAATGTTAGCTTATCAAGTCTCATATGATACTAACTTGAGATTTTTGTTTTTTACAGAAAGAAAACAGCTGAAGAAACTTTTCATCCCTCTTCTACTAGTCTTGAAATTATTCAAACTGAAACTTCTTCTTTTCTTGCCATTGATCCTTGGACTCGCGTCGTTCCAGAAGCTATTAGGGTTCCTCGCCCTGATCATTCCAGGAGCAATTGCATTCTTCAATTTCTGCAAGCCCAATCTGAAACAAAATGGAGGTAGGGTTTTTGCTGTTGTCTGTAGTTTGAGAGTAGTACATTGAACCACCAGTAAAAACATATAGTTCAAAAAAGAAGGAATATATAAAATTAGGCTCAACTGCAGTAATTTCAGTTGAAAATCAGCATCAGAATTGTATTATGTTTTAGTACATCAGTATGTTTAGAATTATCATCATATATTATGAAATGAAAAAGAAACTTGATGGAGTAGTAGAAAGCGAAAAACGTTCTCTCCCAAAAAAGAAAAAGAAACCTTTAAGTAATTCAAGATACAGTAGTGAGTCGGTTATATTTCAGGAAAAGGGGTTCTACTATATATTAACACATTCCTGATAATATTCAGCGTGAATTACATTTAATAATTCTAAGAAAGAAACAAAACAGAAAAAACAGCAGTCTCTCAACCTCTTCAGAAACCTTCCAGAAGAGATTTCAATAAGCTGCTTCTTTTATACAAGAAATCCCGATTTCAGTAAAAATATATATGAGAAATTGAATCTGAGCAATACAGATATCATATTCTGAAAAAACCTTTCTCAAAATTTTTATTTTACGTGAAGTAGAAAAAATTATTATTTTAATTGTTGAACATCCTATGATTTGAAATGTATTGAATATAATTTGAATATTGTTCCAAATTTGGAAAAGGTGAGGCCTAACTTTGAAAGTTACCAAATTCATAAAAAAAAGTTATGATGCAAAAGCACTTACTATCAATAAAACAATTGATACAGCACAGTGAATGAAAAAATACTGGAATTTTCAAAGAAACGATGTAAAAGAGTGAAAAGTATAGAATCTGTGAAAAATTTCACAAAACATACAGTATTAATATTTCACGAAAAAGGTGGTTACCCTCGATGAAACAAATTTGGTATATTGTAAAGCTATTCAATTCAATGGAACCCTGATTTCTTAATAACATCTGTGTTATCAAACTATGTTTCTATTGTTATTCAAAACAAAATCATGTTACTCACTATTCACATAACTCACTACCTACGCTAGACCTGAAAATTCAATCACTTCCATGATTTATGGAAACATATTGTGTTTGTGTGCCAATTAGGATTGATTGATATTCATTGAATAATTTTCAACATGTATGTATTTGACCATATTGAAATCGTCTGAATGAACTCAAAGTAAATAAATAAAAAAACAGATATTTCAAGGAGAGATTTGTTTTTGGTTAAAAGCTTTCTAGCTTTTTACTTCTTCATTTGTATGAAACAATTGTCGAAAAATTCCTAAAAACGGAAGAATTTACCCATTTTGAATTTACCCACTCAATGTTTTTTTTTATTTTGGAAAACGTAATCATTCTGAATTGTGTTTGCAGGATCTTTCTTTGGTGGTTCCGGACCACAATATTCCCCTGCAGGAATCGCCTATCAACATCATTATTCCTCACCACCCACCTTTTCTCACGACTATAATGAGTATCATCATCATGGACATTACAGAAATGACGAAAATGCCGCACAAAACCTAGCTTACAATGGATGGAATGAATACAGAAATAATGACGAGAATATTGTTGCTGAGGCGACATCGAAGAAATCCATTTTACCCGATTCGTGAATCCTCATAGCAGGATTATTCCAGGAAATTGCTTATACGTTATCGACAGGTTCTAGTATAAATTCAAAAATTGAGTGAAAACTGCCATGTGAATAATAATATAGTTTATCAAACCTTGCTCAATTTTTGAACTGGAGATTAATAACCGAAAACTATACGACAAATAATGAAATTTATCGATATGAAACGATTGAGCAAATGTTTATAATTTATTTGTTTTTTTATTTGAATTTATTAGGATATGTTTTCATTAGTATATTTTATGAAATACTATAAATGTTAACTGTACATATTCAAACCATTTGTAATTATTTATTTATTTCATTGAATACACACACAATAAAAATCTATATTTATGTGAAAAAATGAAATTTTACTTGGAGCAGACAAAGAATTCATTTCCAAAGAGCGTTACAATACAAGAGTTCTAGTGATGCACTGTTCGAAACCTTTGGTGTAGTAATGAATATAACTGGAGTTTCTTCTCAACACCAAACCGTTAATTTATCACCTCAACACGTGTTTCGATCACCAAGTGACAATCTTCAAGAGGAGTATTAAACTAAATATACTTAAAATGTTATCTTTATTTATACCTTAGATACCTTTTCTAGGTACCTGCGTTTTAAACGTCATAAATTATATACACAATATTGCCTTATCTACTAGGTTTGAATTAATTTTACAATGTGTCTTTATGTAATAATAATTTGAGACACTTAGACGCAGGTACCTAGAAGATGTATCTATGGTATAAATAAGGAAAACATTGTAAGTACATTTAGTTTAATGTTCTCCTTGACACATGTCGAGGTGATGAAATAACGGTTTGGTGCTGGGAAAAAACTTCAGTAATATTCACTACAAGAGTAGTTTCCTGAGTTGGATTGGTACTCTACATTAATTTAAAATGCAATGTAAACTAATTACCGATTTCGATTTATAGAGACTACTAATTGGTGAGTGAGTAATTTTTCGAACAGATAGCCACGAGATAGAAAGCAGGTTGAATTATTTCACTAACGATTCGACTAATTCTTATGAATTTTTCATGAAAATAAATCCAACAGTGGTAAGGAGATAAGTTAATTTTGTTCGTTCAATGGGAAATTTGATTGAATACTCCTTTTGTGTTCTGGTTCTGAAATTTTTAGATATTGTCCCAATATGAATTTCTGTCACGAGCCACATTTTAGCATGTTGACACCTGATTTGTTGTTCTTGTTGATGCTGGATTTGTTGTTTTTTTATTTGTCTACCAAAGGTGTTATTACATGTTCCGTTTATTTAGTAGGCTACTTATCTTTTCTGATGCTTTTTCTGTATTTGCTCTATATGCCAGAGTTATTGCAGTTTCGTCCTATAAGGACATTTTCAAACGTATACGTTAAATGAATAATTTATAAGTTTAGAAATATCCTTATAGGACAAACTTTTACATTAAATAAATAATAAGTTTGAAAATGTCCTTATAGGACACAACTGCAGTTACGTTAGTTACAAATAGTGGTAAAAAACAGAAAGTTTCAATTCCTTTTTTTTTCATTATGATTTTCTACTACGTAGTTTTAGTATTATTTTTGATATGGGGGTATACTTGTTCAACGGCTTGTTTGAATAGTTTGTCAAGGAGGTGATATATCATGTCCGGATTGAAGTGATTATCTACTGCTATCTGTTTTATCCAATTAGGTCTCTTTAAAATTGTCTGTTCACATAGAAATATTGAAGTGTATGAATATCCTGAAGTTAGCTGCTAGATCATGTTGAAAAAGGTAAGTGGAATGATTGTTGAAGTTGTGTCTGTGTGTGATGATTCGTAGTGAATTACGAAATCATGATTTTTGATCATTTTTGTTATTGTCAGGTCCAAAAAGTTTATAAAATCTTTGGTTATGAGTTCTATTGTAGATATTATGTTTTGATGAATGGAAATGATGTATCAGAGGAGTGATCGTAATTGTCGATGTGTACATATCATCTACATATCTGTACCGATAAATGAATTTTTTGAAAGTTGCGTGTTGTCGAGTAGTTATTTCAAAGTTTTCCATAAACATTTCAGGTAGTAGGGGTCTTAGAATATCACACTTTATGAGGCCTCCTTAATTTTTTATATATGGTGCTACTACATTCAAAGTAATTATTGTTCATACATCTAAATAGTAGAGCAAAGATTTCTGAATTGATAGAAGTGGTCTGGAGGGACGCATGGGAATACGTTTGTAACATCGAACGAAACTAATTTGCAATTAGATGGAAGTTGGATATTCGGAAATGTTTCTAATGAGTTCATCCCAGTTATGAATATTGAAAAACTATGATAAGTTTGTATATTTGTAGAAATTTAGAAATTTCATGCTACTTGTCTAATGAGCTTATATTGTTCATGAAGTTTGATGAATGAGTATAGTTGCGGAGACTATGAGTTAGATATAATGTATCACAATCTATATTCAG
This sequence comes from Leptinotarsa decemlineata, assembly GCF_000500325.1. Taxonomy (NCBI): domain Eukaryota; kingdom Metazoa; phylum Arthropoda; class Insecta; order Coleoptera; family Chrysomelidae; genus Leptinotarsa; species Leptinotarsa decemlineata. Next base: position 36,627 of record NW_019291895.1, on the reverse strand, counting down.
GTTTGATGAAGGCGGTGGCTTGTTGAATGGAGTTTTCTACCATAGGTTGGAATTTATCAGTGGGATGATTTGGAAAACTTCAGAATTGCTGAATTGTATGAAATCACAAGTTTTGTCAATGTGAATGTCGTGAGGAATGGCGATGACTGAGTTACTTCCGTGTGATTTTGTGAACGCGATATCGTTTTTCTGAATTTTCTGTTTCATTAACGTAAATATTTTTTGGTGTTTGATGAATCATCACTTCGTATATTGTAATTTAAACTAATGTTGAATGATTGGACTTATGTTTCGGTGAATGGTATGTTTGATAACCAGACAAGTCTATCGTAGAACTGGTGATCTAAAAAGCGTAAAGTAGGTCAATTCAATGTTTTTTATTTAGTTTGTGTCTTTGCCTAATGCTTTTCTAATGATTGATGGTTTTCACTTTTCCTCTGATGTAACTGTCCAGATGAAATGTAATCTAAGAGTGAGTTATGTATGCATAGTTGCATAACCTAAAGGGCGTCTTCAGGAGACATCAATAATTCGTAATTGAAACTATTTATATCTAACAGGGTAGGCTTTCACTTTCAGACACACATCAATGATTGCGGGTAAAAAAAGAAAGATTATACAATGAATGAAAGAGAAAGATGTGTGATATCTGAAAAAAAATCCGAGGTAATGATAAGTTTGTCGTATAGAACAAACTAGATTACTAAAGGAGAAAATATAATCCAATCGAGAATGGTCCCTATAATGAATTACCAATGAGCTGATTACTAATATGATTTCAGAAGTAAAAACACACTCAAAAAGTATCAAAATTTTATCGCATCGACTTTGAACACGAGTTAACAGGTTTCTAATCCTTCAGTTCTGAAAATATGCGGTACACCAAAAATTTACAAATTTGTCAAGTGGGTGTGATGCGACTAATTGCTGAATGGCTAACCAAACAATTAACATGAACTGAAGGAGTAATCAAAAATAACATACATCTGAAAAAATACACAAGAAACAGATTTTATTCCAGTTCTATAGCTCTCTCTACCGATAGAACGAAGGTACGGCAATAGAAAATCCACTGTCGTCTTTCATAACTTGATCAGCTTCCACTGAATTGAACATGATATAAAGAAAATTATCTGCTATTTTTGACACGAAGAAATCTGAGGTAGAGGACTTTGATCTAACTCCTAACAATGAATCCCCGAACATCATGTTCACATTTGGAATTGAAATCGATGACGAGTTACCATTCTTGGATGTCTGAGTGAGTAGACGTAGGTAGGTAGGTAGGTCTAAAGAGAGTGGGTCTATTCGACCCTCCACCGCAACCCATAAGGGTTGATTGTGGCTCACACCTATTCACACTCGGCCAAATAAACCCAGCTTCTTAACGAAGCCGATTAGTTTATATGGTGAGGGATCTTTCAGGTCAGATGGTGAGAGTACGGATCTGCCGAACTCAAAGAACCTGATTCGGTCCCCAGCGGGGCAGGCACAAAGTAAATGCTCTGCAGTTTCATCATTTTCCAGACAGAGGCACACACTCTCTTCCGACAGTCCAAGTCTTTGGATGTGATGATTCAAATGACAGTGACCTGTAAGAAGGCCTGTTAGACATCGTAGTTCATCCCTACTGTAGTCCAACAACTGTTTGAAATCAAGCTTCGAAGGGTGAATAAACGCCGTGGAGTGAGCCAATCCTGGAAGATTCTGCCAGAAGTCCATAACTCTTCTTGCCATCCAGGTGTTAAGTGTTTGTTTGGCAAAGCCCAAAGCGATAACAATGACAGGTTCTGGTCCAATGAAGCCGCTTGCAGCACCCTCCTTTGCAAGGAAGTCAACAGCTTCATTGCCTTCCAGGCTAGTATGGCCAGGATTCCAGACCAGAGACAATCTGTTTAGTCTTCCATTCGAAAGTCTTCTTTGGCAGTTTGCTCGGGGGAGCCAAGAGCGTTCAATGCCGCTTGACTGTCCGAGAATATTTTTATTTACTTGTGAGTGAAGTTGGATTTATCCAATCTCTCCGCACACAATAATACTTCGACATGTCCATAGAGACAGTTTGGCTTTGTGTAAAACTTTTTCCAAGTGAGCGTTCCAGGTGAGTCTTTTATCAAGGACAATGCCAAGATATTTCACCTTCGTTCCAAATGGAATGACCACACCATTGAGGGAAAGTGGCGTTAGATCGTCCAATTTCCTCCTCTTGGTGAAGGGGATTAACACAGTTTTGCTGGGGTTGACAGACATCTGCTCCGTCAGTCACCAACTGTGAACAACGTTCAACGCGCTTTGGAGGATATTACAAGTTACCCTTCGCGATGTGGACCTTGCCAGGATGACAAGGTCACCTGCATAAGCTTGCAGATCAACTTTTCTTCTGTCGAGGGCATCAAGCAGACTATCCACCAGGAGCGACCACAGAAGGGGATGTAGTACCCCACCTTGAGGACAGCCCCTGGTGACTCTGAACCTGATAGCCTCGCCTTGAAGAGTCGTAGTTGAAGTTCTGTTTACTTGCATGGCATAGATCCAACTAGTTATGGTCGATTCTATACCCTTTCTAGCCAGAGACAATCCTATAGATTTAGGTAGTGCATTGTCAAATGCTCCTTCGATATCAAGAAACACAGCAACCGCAATCTCTTTGTTGTCAAGGGATTGGGTGATTTTCTCAATGAGGTTGTTTAATGCTGAATCTGTCGATTTGCCGTGGAACTATATACCACCAACGGGGTGGTATATAGTTCCACGCCAGACTAGCTATACAATTTTGTGAAAATAGGTAAACTTATTTCCAGTCCGTTTTGAAGAAAAGCTGGAAATATACCATCCTCTCCGGGAAATTTGAAAGGATGAAAAGACTTGATAGCCCATTCAACCGCCGGTGCTGTGATAACCTTCTTTGCGACGTCCCAGTCGTTCTTTTTTGGGCTTTTATCGCCCTTGAAGATGGGCGGTCTGTTGTTATCAAGAGTCAGATTTCCAAGAAAATGGTTTTCTATCAAATAAGAAGAAGTAACCAGGGTCCAGAGTTTAATGTCTATAAAAAGAATACCTTTACGTTTGGGTATATATTCTTGATAGCTCACATCTTTGGCCATAACACAAAATGGGAGGTCTCAACGTTATTGTTTATAGGTTCGTTACAGAGTACAGAAAGGTACGCTATTGAGAAAAATGTTACCTGGTGAATATTTCGAAGAAAGAAAGGAAAAAACCAACTCACTTGAGAATAAACTCAATACAAAGGGGTGTAGTTTATGCCAAGAAGTAACTTTCAGAAACACAACTTTTTTACAGAAATTTTGGATTATACAAAAACACTTTCAACTATTCAGTTTGTGTTCCAAACATTCGTTATGAAATTGAATCAGATAGCATTCACAGGATTGCTACATGATATAATATATGAAAGAGATAAAACTTCAATCACATGGAACTCTATCATCCTCAATCGCGGAAATATACAGCTTTTTCCTTTATTTGGAAGATTCCCATATTTTTTTTGGATGGAGAAGTAAAAAAACAATACCTTTTTTTCCCAAAAATTTATCCATCCAGAAGTATACCTTATCTAATTCAAACAAGATTTCCGTGGCGGAAATTCAATCAAATGAGAAGTAAATAGCACAATCATCAATTACAAGTAGATTTAACACTATAATGTCTCAAAGTCGTAATTATATGAATCAACAGAGTGCTTCACTTTGTAATGTTAACCAGATTGGTACTGAAAACTATTGAGAATGACCGTGTTTCATATGAATGAAATGTTTTCTCTTGTGTAGCAATCCTGTGAATGATATCTGATTCAATTCCATAACGAATGTTTGGAAGTTATTTCGAAAGGGTATTTTCTTTCTTTTCGTGAAAGTTGCTTCTTTGCATGAACTACACATCTTTGTATAGAGCTTATTTCGAAATTATTTGCTTTCTTCCTGTCTTCTGAAGGTTCCCCAATTCTATTCGTGACATTTCGTCAGAGATATCGTTCCGCTACAACACATAATTTCCAAACTTCATGTTGCTTGGTAGGCAATTCTGCTTCAGATTCAACTGAAAGAAAAGCATATGATCATCGAAACAAGTGTTCTGTATATTTATTGGGACTCGGTAACTCAAAAAGTATGTAAATTTCACTTGGAGCAGGGCTCTATCAATTTTTTGTATACATTTTGTATTCACATTTCTTCGTTTTTTTTTTCGTTTCCTGGAAGTAATACAATCATTCATTGTTACCTGATTTTCTCTATGAATCAGAATGTTTTGTTATATTGAATTATTTTCTTACATTGGTTTTGGTATCCCGAAGATTCACTATTGGAACTGATTTTCAATCATGTGTGTCATCCACTTGCAGAGATGGGCTAAAAGTGCATAGGCTAACACACAGATGGTGCTACTAGTATATTTCAGTTAACCCCACACTTCAAAAGACACGTATACAAATTTCACAGCTATCGGACTATTAGTTTGTAAGATAGTTAATTTTAAGTGTATGTTGCATGTTAATGAAGCATTGATTTTTGAAGAAACCAAATGATTATGAAGCCAAGGTTTGGCTTGATGAACATTATTTGGACTTCACACCAAGAAAATCAAATGTTGAGAAGTGGTTTGTTGAGTTTGAACGAGGTGAAATGAGAACCGAGGACGGATCATGCAGTGGACGCTCCAGAGATGCTGCTACCGATTAAAATATCAAGATAGCACACAAAATGATTCTGGATGACCGCAAAGTGTAGTTGATAAAAATTGCTCATCTCTAAATATATTAAAGGAACATGTTGGACAGATCGTGCATTAATATTTGCTCATGCGAAAGCTTTGTTCAAAGTGGGTGCCGTGCTAGCTTACAATTGACCAAAAACCACAACAAATTGATGATTCTGAGCAGTTTTTGAAGCTGATTCACCTTAAAAAAACCCGAATTTATGAGTCGATATGTGGAAGTGGATGAAACATGGCTCCATCATTTCATATCAGAATCATAACGATTGTCATCTGAGTGGACTACACGCAGTAAACCTACTCCAAAGCGTGTGAAGACGCAGTATTTCCAGATGCGCATGGTACATTATTCATGGACTATCTTGAAAAACCATCAGGAGCGAATTTACCATAGCGTTATTGGAGCGTTTAGAAAATAAAATCGTGAAAAATCGACCAATTTGAAAAAAAAGAAAGGGATGTTTCATCAAGACCATTAATCAGTGGTAAAATTGCATGAATTAGGCTTCGAAGTGCTTCCGCATCCACCGTATTTTCCAGATCTGGCCCCCAGTAATATTTATCTGTTCTCATATTTCAAGAGAATGCTTGCTGCGGTCTGATTTGAAGCTGAAGAAAAATGGTACTATGAAAATGATATGAAAAATTGTATGAGCGCTTCAATCGTTGTATCGTCCTCGAAGGCAAATATATTGAATGAAAAAATTAAATTTCATAAAAAAAATATTTCCATATCAGACTACGAACTTTTCAGCGTATCGTTAATATGATAAAGACACTTCTTTTGAAAGTAAATGTACCGAGAAATCATTATAGACTAATCATTATTATCCTCAATGAAATTGTATTTCGATATTAATTTCAAATTGAATGAATCAAATTGTAAATTGATGTTTGATATAACTAATTATTAACGCAATTTAAATTAAATCTCATCTATCCATTCACAACAGTGTTTACAGTGGCATCTGAAATAGAAAATTCAATCTGGAATGCGGCGCATTGTACTCTCTCTGGGTAGATATTATTCTGATGGCTGTACTTCACACCATGTAGGTCAATCATCTCGGAAAAATGTGAGGTGGTGCACCCTGATGCACGGTCAAGGCCACAGGTAGCGAGTCTTCTTGACCTCGTTGGCCTAGATTTCTGTTCAGAAAAAAGGATGGCGGAATAGCTTGAGGATTTTGAAAGTGGAAGCCCACCTGTTGAAAAACCACTTTCACGTACTTACCATATTCCGAATTTTACTACTTAGAACTTGTTGTCATCGATATTAATGAATTATTTTCGAATAAAACGATTTTTATTCAGTACAGGTTTCAGATGCTCTTCTCCAAGTAATTCTTATAATGTATGTACTATGCAAATTCATAGAAGAGCCTTACTTACTCAATAAGTATCATATATGCTTAGCGCGTAACTATTCAATCATCATAATGAACATTGATTATGTCTCAACATGTAAATGGATTTTCTCATCCAGTACATTGCTGATTATAATAAAGAAAAACCAGCACATTCAAATTCTAAATCTTCCCTTTGTATTATTTTCATACTACTGCCGAGTTCACTAAGCCATCAAAAATTAATGGATAGCACAATGCTGTTGTTCATCGTTAACACCGACAACTTCAAAGCACTCTATTTAAGTATATTATTAAGTTTTCAGTAGACTCGTCTCTGATATGCCTATGAATAAAGAGAGGACACATAACAAGGCTTCATTTTTTGTGTTACCACTTCATGAGAGAAATCCAGTTTTACGATCGTATGGAAATTTCGAAGTCGACAGTAGAAGTCACTCACATATAAATAGCTGAATATAAAATGTCTGTGTAAAATACAATTCCTGAATACCATATGATATAGAATTAACTCATTTTCAAAAACCAGAATTATTTTTAGGTTTTTGGAATATATCGATATTGTTGGTGAGTATATGTATAAGTTCTGAAAAATCAAATCGAGTTGACTTTTTCTCTTCCGTTCTGAATCTATGTTCAGGTTTTAGGAGGACGTGGTTTATTCAACGGAGTTTCTTAACATGGCTTGGAATGTATCATTGAGAAATTTCAGGAATTTACAGAATTGATAGATTTTATGACATCACAAGCTTTATTGATGTGAAATTTTGAATTCTTGGTGAATACCACTTAAAAGTAAACAAACTTCCTATTTTCTTTATTCAGGACCCCTAGAAACTCATTAGAAAGATCTTCCAGAATCAACTTTTTTCTTATTCCGAATTTGTATTCTTCGAAGTCACAAATTCATCTATAGAAGCCTCCCTCCACAAGAGTCGTACAAACTTATACATGAAATGCTACTTAAAAATCTAACACACCTTTCAATTCTTCAGATATCCTCACTATACTATCCACATGTATGAACCAAAATTATTTTGAATCCAATAGCACCATAATGACAACAGCCCCTCCAGGCTGAAATTGCCATGAACAATTTTGAAAAAACTATATAATAACACGCAACTGTCAAAAAATTCATTTATTGGTTCATATATGGACACGACGTTTCAGCCAGCGATAATTACAGTAATTCCTCCAATACAAATTCCATTCACCAAAACATAACATTCACAATAGAACTGGAAACTAGTAATTCAATGAATTTTTCAAACCTGATAATCACAAAAATTAATAATAAACATGACTTCGAAATTTACCACAAATCAACTCATGCAGATATAATTATCAATAACCACTCTAATCATCTGTATAAGCTAATTGTCAAATATCCCGTTAAACACGAATCTATAATCAAAACATCGTGGAGTAACTTGGCTTGAAATCTTTTAATTTTTATTTCGTTTTTATTGTTCAATTTTTTTATTGTTGCTTATATTTCATTTTATTGTAATTTTATTTCAGGCTTTTTTTTGCTTAATATAATTGTTATTTTCAAAGAGCCAACAGTTGCTGCTCCGTATGTGTAAACTATAAAATGTTAACATGAGAATTCATGTAAAAGGATGAAGAACTTCATCTATGAAATTCATGAAAGGCTAAGTGGATGCTGTTTTCCTCAAAATCATAGTTAGGAAAAAAATGTATCGTTCAGGCAATAAAAACTTGATGAGAATTTACAAATCCTACAACAGTCGGTTAAAATGAAGTTCCAGGGGTGGTCTGAAACATTTGTATGAAACAACTACTCTAATATCAAAATTAATGAACACGATAAAACGTCCCTTCAGAACAATCACTTTTATATAAACATTAAATTACACGGGCATCACTTTTTTCAATCCATTTTCCGGTAATTTATATTGGAAATTTCAACATAAGACACTGGGAGCGTGAATTATAAAATGAAACATCAGTTATATATGAACATCTTCAAGAAGCAAAACACAAAACAAATGAAGAAGACATGAAAATCCTACACATATCTAATAATTGAATGAAATGAATTTCGTAGAAAACATTGGAAATAAATAAATTGTATAAACGTATTTCAAAACGCTCAATGATCACCTAGAACTATGCAGCTCTCCCATTTTGAATTTATGAATTCTAGCTTAAGATCAATTTGTAGCTGGCAAAATCCACAAGAAGGTGTTTGGGGATAAATAGTGGGTATCCGTGATATATGGTATTGATAATTCAGGTAACATTTGTTATTCAGGTACCTATTACAAGTTTCCGACTATATCATCGTATATTCAATGACTTGTTATGACAAAATTTATCAGTTACTTGAGTATGTTTTGGTTGGTTCCCGAGTTTTACCGTTTGCTTATAATCCCCAAACGTTTCGGCTGCAACCGCTGATTTGAGTGGATCTCGCTGATCTCAGAGTTTACTGGAACTCACAGAATTTACTGGAGTTCACAGGATTCCATGTAATTGTGGTGAAGTCCATATCGGTCAAACGAAAAGAATCATTGGTACTCGGCTAGTCGAGCACAAGTGGAGTTGCCGATTGGAACAGATCAAGAAGTCTGCAGTGGCTGAACATGCACTGTCTGACGAGGAACACAAGATCCTGTTCGGAAATACCAGGAGGCTAGCAACGTCAAATGATTATTCACCAAGAGAACTTCAGCAGAAAGGAAGAGAGAACATATCTACCAAAGATCCAGCACACAACAGCGCCGAAAAGAAACCAAGTCAACCAAATTGCACAGGAAATACGCGCGAACCCGCCATTATAGAAAGTGCACAAAAAATCAGCACTCAAAATGACACGGTAGAAATGAGAGCTTCAGTTTCAGTTGACTAGTCAAGAAGAGTACTTCGACCACGCTACTGAAGATGATTGTATGTAACGTATGGAGATTGTAACCAAAGAAGACCACAGAAAAACCCGGGAACCAACTAAAAACTGATCGTAACAAATAATGATCTCAGTAGAAATTAGACAAAAGTTATTTTCTCTATCCTATAGTTATTTTTCGCATTCTGAATCACGTGTTTCATTTTTCCGGGTCAACGTGTTATATTTCTTCAGGTCATGGGTTTGAAATGGATTGAACTATTTGTTATACTATTTGTTATTCTTCCATGGAAAGTCTACCTCAAAAGTTGGGATTTATGTTGGGATTTTCATCGTATTTTTTTGTTAGGTGCTGTGCAGGAGGTGAAGAAGCGAAATCTGATCAAATCACATGACACGCTCAGAGCGTGCAATAAAAGTCAGCCAACGAGTTCTTGACTGATACTTCCATGAGAAGAACTCCCTCACAACCGCCTGAAATTTCTCCATGATGATACTATTACTAAACTACAGACCTAGGTAGGGCCCGTCTAATAAGCTCTTTTGTAAAAGAGGATTAGCAGTGAAAAAAAATTTGATGAAAAATGTAAACACTCATTGTGTTATATTATAGTGACGTACATTCGTAAGGGTGTCAAAAATTATATCGACAGGAGTGACTCTGTTAGTCACTCCTCTCATTTTGGCAACGATGGTGATTAAGAATGAATTCACTTGTGATGAACTGTTTGGAACTGTTTGGTGTAGTAATGAATATTACTGGGCGAACGATTCAAGGTGGACACTTGGACATCTTGACCAAGTTGAAATTACGGTTTAGTGTTGAGATAATAAAATAGTAATATTCATTACTACATCGAAGGTTCCAGACAGTGCATCACAAGTGACAGTATGTTTAGGAAAATATCTATATTCGCCATTGTTCAAAAATATATGTTTGGAATATGTTTTTTTGTTGATCAGCTATCGCACCCTCACGAACGACAACACTCAGAAGTGGAAACTTTTGCGAGCTAAGGACTAACGAGGTATTACCTTCTAACGTGTGATTCCTATCACGGAGCAGACAATAGCAAGTGAAAATCGATACTTCAGCCTGCTTCTTGAACCATTGTCAGACACATTGGCCGATTGACCCACGTCAAATGCCTGGCTACCGACAGACCTTTCTGACAGTTAGGAAAGAGTTCACCCATTTTAGTGGCAATTTCCACTACATACATTCATGTCAGTCGATTTTTGGACAGAAATAAGAATTTCGAGAGCTAGCAGACTTCAAGGCTCCGAAATCTCAATAACCCCCAGAATACCGACGCCATTCGACACCACTGCCTTTCAATCTGTCTGAATCGTCTCAGACAGGAATTGAGATTCACCTCCGAGAAAATACGGCTTTTGCGCTCAATGTGCTCGAAGAAAGTTGATGTTAATAGTAGAATATGTGATGTACCGACTTGTTTTCGCATTGAAGGAAATCTGGTCGCTAAGAAGCATTTTGCTGCATATTGAAATTACTGTTATTTCTAACATCGAAGAAAATACTCGTGGACAGTATTGATAAATAAAAGAATCAAATATTTAAAAATATTTCGATTCATATTCGAATGTTATTTATTCAAAATAATGAATATTCACGCTCATTCTTGACAGACATTTTTTGACGTGAATCTTTCGAAATTGCCGATTCTATTTATTCCTTTCTCAAGTAATTCTCCAAAAGTAATCAAGAGATAACAAATCTGATAGCTGTGCAGGTAAGCCAATGAAGCAACCTTCAGTGCCATGAGAAATATTGGTCTTAATACTGACAAAGAGTTTGAGCATAATTCGGAAAGGCACTCTCCCAATGAAATGAAATGACTTATTTAACACTATTGACGCAGCTATATTTATCAATTACTTTTTTTATTAAAATATAACGTATGCTTCTCCACTTACAAGCGATTTTGGTGGAATTGATGACACGTGTGAATCGTAGTTTTTGTGTCACGTGCCTGTATACGGGTGTCTGCAGTATGCTGTATAATGCCCTTTGTGAGTAGTCCCACTGTGATTTGAAAGTGCATATAGATTATAACAACGAGTAGCTACTTATGCTTCTCCACTCACAAGCGATTTTGGTGGAATTGATGACACGTGTGAATCGTAGTATTTGTGTCACGTGCCAGTATACGGGTGTCTGCAGTATGCTGTATAATGCCCTTTGTGAGTAGTCCCACTGTGATTTGAAAGTGCATATAGATTATAACAACGAGTAGCCACATTTCTGCTGCAACATTGTCTATATCCAATCCTTCTAGAGGAAAATTCGATGACATCATTAGTAGCAGATTACAGCCGTTTCCGGGCCTCCCCCCACCACTATGACGTATTAATTGCTTTTTTTGTTGTTTAGTAAAATCAAGGCAATGGGACTTTGAAGTATCTAGTGCTAGTGCATGGATCATTCAGAATTTTTTCATATGACATTATGTGTGTGTGCGTGACATAATGACGGTAATTATATTTGGTTTGTGTGTGTGTGTGTGACATAATGACGTAATTACATTTGGTTGGTGTGTGTGTGTGAGAATGCATGGTACAGGGTTTATCATGTGCATATCTGTGTACAAACATACGTCTGCATACTTCAAAGATCCTCCAAATAATGAATGTTTCATGGGTGTGAGCCCACCAAGTTAGTAGTGGTGTGACGTAACAGCAGCAACCGTTCAACGGTAGAAGAGCGAGATGTTCACTTCACAACGTGTGGCTGAGTAATGCGTATTCATCAGTGTGTCCTCACCTCTCTCGATAGGCCGAAGGCTATGACGTAACGCATCGCTCTACCCTCGCTATCGATGGTGATGCGCAGACAGCGAGGAATGTATTAACGTCTGTCTTCTACGAGAGCGCAACAACCACTGTCTGTTCGTATTTCGTATCGATATCTGTTAACGCGTCCAGTTGAGATGTGGGGTTGGCGCATATAGCTGAGAGGTGGGGTTGGCTATGACGTCTTGACGGACTCGATCAGACTGTATTTAAGAAGCGGACGAGTGTTAGTTATGTCAGTTTACATCAAGTGAGTTAGTGAGAACGTATCATAGAAAATGTATTCCTGTGACTGTGGTAAATCTTTCACTCGTAGTGATAATTTTCGTCGGCATCAGCTTCAGAGTTTCATTCATTCATTCATTGATTCAGTTCATTCATTCTTTCAAGGAGATTGAATAGTAATATTTATTTTTTTGTAATTTAGGTTGGACTTGTGGAAAAATAATGTTTCTCGAGGTCAACATCAATAAATATAGTCCACTGGGAGGACGTTCATATGTGAAGCTGCCCGAATGCATTGAATGGAGGAAAGCTGTCGTGAATGTTCGAAACATTCGTGTTTTGCTTGGGCTATAACATCAGCATTATATCCTGCAAATGGTAGAGTGTCAGAACTTACGTCATATCCACATTTTTCCAATGTTTTAGACGTCACAGGTATGGATTTCTCGGTTGAAGTTAATAATGAGAGTATTGAAAGATTCGAAGATAGGAATGATATTTCAATTAATGTTTACAGTTCAGAGAGTAAATTTGACAAGGGTAAAATAAAGTATGAAGTGATTGATCCATTGCGATACTCACAGAAAAGACTCCGGAGACATGTCAATCTGTTACTTATAACTGATGACTCCGGTAATAGTCACTATTTTTGGATCAAAGATCTTTCGAAATAAGTTTCTAGTCAACTATCAGCTCATGAACACAAAAAATATTTTTGTGATGGATGTTTTATGTATTTTTTCATCGAGAGATTGCTTTTACGTCATAAGATGAATGACTGTAATCTCATCAGTTCTACAACACCAACCACCAATTTTAAAATCAATGAATATGGTATGATGGTTGCGAAAAATAAATTATTGTTTGAAAAACTTTGAGAGACAAATGAGGGTGCCATTTTTAGTATATGCTGATTTTGAATCAATACTTGAACCGATTCACGTGAATGAGCCAAATCCCGAAAGTTCATACACGATTAAAACTTTCAAACATGCCCCATATTCATTTGCTTATTTGACAAAATGTTCATATAATTATGAATTGTCAAAATTTGTTACATATAGGGGTGTAGATGCTGCTCAGAAATTTGTGAGTAGTATTGAAGATGATTTGAAAAAGATATATCAAAATCATCTCAGATACCCTATACCAATCGATGCACAAACCCTCGAAGAAGATGAACAATTTGCTGTAGCCAGAACTCGTGGTATATGTAATAAACCATTTATTGATGGTGAAGTCATAGTTAGAGATCCCTGCTATGTCACAGAGAAAAAAAGATCACATGCCGCTCATTCAAAATGTTATTTGAATTTCAGAATACCTAATTTTGTACCTATTATTTTTCATCATTTAGGTGGTTATGATTGCCATTTATTCATGAAATAATTGTATAGGAATAAAGAGAAAGTTGATGTCATCCCACAAACGAAAGAGAAATATATATCTTTCACGAAGCATCTCTTCACACACACACCCATACCGATAAAGATGGTATAGTTAGGAAGGAATATCTCAAAATGAGATTTATCGATAGGTAAAAATTTATGACTAATTCGTTGGAGAAGTTGGGTGCTAACTTGACCTCTGATCAATGTTTGGAGATGCACAAACATTTCCCACAAATTGAGAAATTCAATTTGATGAGACAGAAAGGTGTATTTCCATAGAGTTTCGTTGATGACATTGACAAATTGAATTATCCATCACTTCCGACAAAAAATCAGTTTTATGACAAACTCAGTTGTGAACATATATCAGAAAATGATTAAGATAGGGCTAGAAATGTGTGGAATTTATTCTAGTGTCAGAATTTGGGTGAATACTCTGATTCACATTTGAAGACGGATGTATTGCCATTATGTGATATTTTTGAAAACTTTCGCACCACAAGTTAAGAGATATATAACTTAGACCCTGCACATTATTACACTGCACCTGGATTATCTTGGGATGCTATGTTGAAGTATACGAATATTGAATTGGAACTAATAACTGACATTGATATGATTCACTTTTTTTAAAAAGGTATACGAGGTGGAATTAGTTAGTGTAGTGAGAGGAAACAGCAAATGATAAATTTTTGCCAAATTATTATCCCAATAAACCTTCCACATTCATTACATATTTAGATGCAACAAATTCATTCATATAGCATGGCACAACCTCTGCCAACACGTGAATTTACATGTTTGACACCTAATGAAATTCTTAATCTTGATGTGATGAATGTGAGTGCTAATAGTCCGTATGGGTATGTGTTTGAAGTGGACATTCATTATCCACGAGAGTTGCATGATAAACATTCTAATCTTCCATTTTTAGTAAAAAAATTAATACCACCTCGTACACAATCGAAAATTCCCAAATTAATTCCAAATTTGAATGATAAAAGAAAATATATTGTTCATTATAGAAATCTACAGCAAGCCATCAAAACTGGTTTGATTGTGAAGAATACATAAAAGTATTGAAATTCAAACAATTACGTTGGATGAAACCCTATATAGATTTTAATACTGAAATGCGTAAAAGGTCTAACAACAAATCTGTTGAAGATTTCTATAAACTAATGAATTATGCGGTATATGAAAATACAATGGAGAATGTAGATAACAGAATTGATGTTAGACTCGTTACACATTGGGAAAATATAAAGAAAAATATAGGTGGCAGCACTTTCATATCCAGACCAAATTTCAAAAATTGTTCAATTTTCACAGATAATTTCGTTGTCATTCAATTGTGTAAAGTTAAACTTCATTACGATAAACCATTGTATTTGGGATTTTATATACTAAAATTATCCTAAACAGTCATGTATGACTTTTTCTATAGATGCATCAAACAACACTTTGATGAAAATGTCTCTTCACTTTACACAGATACCGACTCTCTCATTGTGAAAGTAAACACAGAACATTTTTATGAATTCATGAAAACTAACATAAGTAGGTTTGATATATCCAATTACAGTATAGTTAACCAATTCAATATTCCAGTAACAAGTTCAGTCTTGGGTAACTTCAAAGATGAATTTTCGAATGATCCAATCATCAGCTTTTATGGTACAGATGCAAAAGCGTATTATGTGAAATTTGTTGATGGTGAATTTGGGAAAGCTGAAGGGGTGAAACGATCGGTTATGAAGAATGAATTGACATGCGAAGATTACCAAAAAATCGTCGAACATGGTGGTATGATATTCAGAAAGATGAATTCATTCAGAAGCATGTTGCATGATATGTATACTGAATTGGAGAATTGAGTTGCATTATCATACCACGACGATGAACGATTTATCATTCCTAATACGATCTGAATGATAACATTCATTGGATAACTAATAATATTCAACAATCACAAACTCAGGAGAGTCCATTGGATCAATTAATTAATTTATTGTCTGCCAAAATCAATGACTGATATACCATTCAATGTCTTTAAAACCGGAAAAATCAATATTGATGTTTATGTAGGTATTCATAAATGAAACTGTAATGTGATATTAATGTATTGTGTATGTATATGTAATACTTTGATGAATATAAAAATGATAAATAATTCATTTGTGTCATTTCTGTTTACCTAACCAACAATTGCAATGTATATAGCATAATGTAAATGGAAGAAATATCAGTTTGAAAAGAATCATCGTAGGGTGCACAATGTCTAAAACAATAGATTTTGTTTGGTAGAGAAAGAAAATGGGGTGGTAATGTCATTCGAGGTACTTCCGGTAATGGATTTAAATTAACAAAAGATGGTCATTATGACATGCAAAAAAAATATTGGAAAATACAAGCGAACCAATTGACAAGAGTGATTGCGTAACTGTATCATATCTTGAGGGGGAAATTAATGGAACAAAGGATGTCATACTTCTAGCTCTACAAGCTGCAATACAATCCACAATAGGTTATGTTGCTCGCGATTCACGTCAATCATTCGACGATAAAATTGCAGAGGCTCGGACAACCTTGGTTCGTAAATATGATAATCTTAAAATTGATGTAGAAATAAAAATTTCTGACATAACAGCATCTACAATGAGGAAATATGACGCTTTGGAACAGAGAGTTGTAATTTTGGAGAAAAAACATAAACTCAGTTCATCAGGTGGACCATTAGTGGGGTATCCAGAACTGGACATTAATCCAAATGTTAGAATAATAGAGCCAAAACCAACAGATGACGTATCAATTGAACGAGCATGATGAATGTATTACACGCATCCGGGCACGAAGCGCGCTCTTTCCTGGGGGGGGCCGAAGCGCAAAGCGTGAGGCCCCGCCCACCGGTCCCAGGGACCCGTAAATATGATAATCTTGAAAGTGATGGATGTAGAAATAAAAATTTCTGACACAACGGCATCTACAATGAGAAAATATGACGCTTTGGAACAGAGAGTTGTAGTTTTGGAGAAAAAACATAAACTCAGTTCATCAGGTGGACCATTAGTGGGGTATCCAGAACTGGACATTAATCCAAATGTTAGAATAATAGAGCCAAAACCAACAGATGACGTATCAATTGAACGAGCATGATGAATGTATTACACGCATCCGGGCACGAAGCGCGCTCTTTCCTGGGGGGGGCCGAAGCGCAAAGCGTGAGGCCCCGCCCACCGGTCCCAGGGACCCGTAAATATGATAATTTTGAAAGTGATGGATGTAGAAATAAAAATTTCTGACACAACGGCATCTACAATGAGAAAATATGACGCTTTGGAACAGAGAGTTGTAGTTTTGGAGAAAAAACATGAACTCAGTTCATCAGGTGGACCATTAGTGGAATATCCAGAAATGGATATTGATCTTAATGTTAGAATAATAGAACCAAAACCAACAGATGACGTATTAATTGAACGAACATGGTGAATGTTTTATGCGCATCTGTGCGCAAAGCGCGCTCTTTCCCGGTGGGCCGAAGCGCTAGGCCCCGCCCACCGCTCCCACGGCCACGCCCATCAGTCTCAGGGCCCCCGCCCCGCCCTCAACTCCCAACACTCGTGCATGCATGTCTCCACCCCCATTCCAACTATTGCGCATGCGCGCTCCCACCCCATTCTCACCACTCGCGTTTGCACGTCTATACACTTAGGAGAGCACTCCTCAACATTCAGTACGATGGGTCAACTCATCGAGAGCAGTCCAGTCCAGTCGACAACTGAATTTTGAGTAACTCAACAATGTAATTTTTTATATCAACTAACTTTGTATTATTTTACATTTTCAGAATGGAATTCAACACTCAAGAGGTGAACAAAGCTGTGGCATCAATCATGCCGGTGGTTAATCAGGAAAAGGCAACAACTTCGAGTGGTAGGCGACGAGCTCTCAGCCCTGACTTATTCGAGGAAGACAGGATTGTGAAGGAAGTCTGTCGACAACCTGCAGCAAGGCCTGGTCCTTTTGAAAAGTACAGAAGTATTTGCAATAAGACTAATCCTTATGCCGGTAGTTGGCCAACCGCTCGTAAGAGCTCAAGTCTCTCCACACCGCCCGCAGCAGCAGCACTAGTGGAAACACCGAGGGCGCCCACAGCAGCAGCACCGGAAACAGCAGCAGCACCAGTGGAAACATCGGGGGCGTCCGCAGCAGCAGCAGCAGTGGTAACACCAAGGGCGCCTTCTCTGAAGGACGTCGTATTAACCCCGTTGGCAGTGCCGTTTTCACCACTGCCACCGACACCTGCGAATCCACAGGTGCTGGTGCCACAAGTGCTAGTGCCACAAGTGCTAGTGCCACAAGTGCTAGTGCCACAACCTATCGGAGAGTTGAGTGAAAATATGAAAACTTTCCTACAGAGGTGCAGGGAAGCAGAACATGCTTCCCGATCTAGTGAGGCCGCGTTGGTTAGCATGACCCGTCAAGAGGATGAAATTGCTAACCGATGGAGCAAACTAGAAAAAGAAATGGCCGAACTACATCGGAAGTATGCATCTCTGGAGGAAAGGTATAAAGCAGAGACCTATTCGATAGGGCGGTACAGAAAGTTAGAGACAATTATGGACACATTTTTTGTAGATCAATTATAAATAAAAGATTAGTTTTAGGTTAATTAGGAATATTTAATTATGGTAGTTTTAAGTTTATATTTGTAATTTCAGAAAAAATAAATGAGAAAAAGAAGTGTCTTATTATTATTTTTTTTCATTTCAATTCCAAGCTCTTCTCGACGAATATCTCGAAACAATTTTTGTATTCTCTAATCTCTTGTGAATAATCTCTTGAGGAGAAAATAAAAAAAAGAAATGTTTCATAAAGAAATCAACAAGTATATTTCATATAATTCATATTGTATTTTATCCATTCATTTATCTCTTCCATTGAATATAGCTTATGTCATTTTGTAATTCATGCCCACTTCATCCCCACTCCTTCCCCACTCCCTTTCAAAAGTATGAAAGTAGGAATTATCTGATGAAATATTCAGTTGATCATCTAGCTTCAACATGGAACCAGATTCAACCAGCGAGCCATACGGATTCCCGGAGCCTCAGATAGATGACAACATGTCCATCCAAGAAAGCTTTGTTCACTCCACCACAGCACATCACTGGATTGAGTATGAATACATGACTCATGATAATAGAGTGCATGATGATGACCTGCCCTGGAGAGACGATGACGATGAGTCCGAGGAAGTCGAGAATAGTCCTCCACCATCCCCAACCCTCATCAAGGATAGTCCTCCACTATCCCCCATCTTGTTTGATGAAGTCCCCAATTCTGATGACGATACGTAATCGTTTCCTCGTTTCTCCCACCCTTAATCCTTTCCTTCCACGGAGTACACACTTTTTGGTTGGTGTACACGGGGCACTGCGAGGTTGGGGCAGTGTCTTCCTCCCTCTCCCTTATTAGTTTTTCGTAATAATCACTCAGAGTTTTTCATAATAATCACTTAGAGTTTCTCATAATGATCACTCAGAGTTTCATGAAGATCGTCATTATTGTTGCCTTCGAATTTCAAACACTAAATTGTTCTACATTTACACTTCACCCCCCTCCATATTTTTTTCAATATAAATATAGCATCAATCCCAGTTTTACATCATTCTTCCACAATGTCGAGTGCTGATTCCACCATCGAACCGATGAGTGTATCAGAGTATTCTATGTCGAGTACAGGACCCATCCAGGTACATGAAATAGATTCAACGTTCGATCATTTTAGCACAACCTTCGCACAATTTCTGCAACGTATCTATGATCTTCCTGATGATTTCCCGGAACGTATAGAAGGTATGCAAGAGGAAGTAGATGCGGAGTTAGAGATGGGTGTCGACGAGTTAGACGATCTAGAGGATAACGAGCTAGATGATTATGCGGACGATGTCATTAGTATATCGTCTGATTCAGATGATTATGAGGACGACATCATCAGTATATTATCAGATACAGACGATTCAGATGACGACACCATCATCATTGTTTCTGATGATGAGGAGCGTTAGTCCATACCATTGGATTGATAGAAAAATAGCCCTTTTCAGGGCTACAATTGAAGACTGAAACAAAAACAGCTCTTTTCAGAGCTACCATTAAACTTTCAAACAGAAACAGGTTCATACCATTGTTAATATTAGGTTAGCATTATGAACTCAAACAAAATATATGTAAAAGTACCATCATCCCACGCTGTGGTACTTACCATTGTTAACATTAGGTTAACATTATAGTCTCTAACAAAATGTATGTAAAAGTACCATCATCCCACTTTGTAGTACCCATCATTATATGCATATATATTCAATGTTTGACAAATTGCTAACTTCAACTTTCAGTTAAAATAGTAATTTGTCATATAATGTACAGATATTCAATGACTAACAAATTTCCAACATTTCTCACATAATCTGTGAATACTACTACTACTGTTTGTATGAATAATGTAGCCCTGAAAAGGGGTGTTGTTTTTTTGACCAGTAGGTCCACGGTTATTGTGTCACAGGTTTGACATTATTGCATATTATACATGTCGACACTCGGGTGAAGTTTGTTAGGGGTCTCTAGCAAGCATCGCATCAATTCTATCCCATTTTATCATAGAAACGGTGTTGTTGGTGTTGATTTGATGATACCAGCCTCCACTGTTGTTTCCAATGGAGTAAAAACGAAAACAACACCGACATAACTTTTTGATGTTGTCATCAATTGTTCTTATCTGCACATGTGCGTCCATCGCGCAATATAAATGCATGGGATCTTCTAATGTGTCGGTGATGTTGAGCAATCGGAGACCGATTCTCAAACAACCATCACCTATCCAATTATATGTATCAACAAAAGATATTCTATTTAATGCAGCAACTATTTTCTCAGTATTCATCTTGATGTTTTCTCACAGTTGCAGAGTGAATGAATGAACTTCAGGATCGCAAGTCGACTTATTTGATTGTATAGGTAATGGTAGTGATACAACTCCACTTATCACTTGACTCGTTTTGAGTGGGAGAGAAGGATATAGCATCTCAAAACATAAGTTGGTATGATCAAGTCATGTTTGTGAGAAGAAGAAGTTCTCCCACTATACTTTCACAAGGTGTTAATTTGTATAAATAGAGAATGTCGGTATAGAAGAGAGAGAGAGAGTTTCTATAAGTCATCTCTCAGTATTTCTAATCGAATTAGTAAAATGCCGTTTCCAAATGTGTGGAATGAAAAACCAAAAGTGTGCGTCTACCCAATGATGATTGCATGGGCTATTGTGTGCTACTTTTGCCAAATAAGTAGACCTTTGGAAACAAATAATCCATGCACTGGTATGTGCAATGATTGTGTGTCGCGGATTCAGCTATCGCCTCCATCTCATCCGCCGAAGCGAACAAAATCAGAATATCGTCAACAAAAGTTACAGTGCCTGAAGTGTTCCGAACCTATAATATTCAATAATATGGGTATTTGTAGAAATATTTGTAGTACCCGTGCTGCTGTTCCAGCTCCTCTGCAACGTGTTTTGCGTTGTGATACATAGTCAATTTTACCATAGGCTAGACGCACACCACAGACAGTCTTCCACTTTGTGGTTTTTTCAGTTAATTTGTTATCATTTGTTATCTAATTAGTGCTTCATATAATGTTACAATTTGAATCATATAGTTCATACTAGTAAGAACATACATGTGAGAACAAATAAATTATTATTATTATCATTCCTTAGACCTGAATAATAATTATCATGAGCTCTATGCCGCTGTTGATTGCTGAAGATGGTTCACCACTTGTTGATATCGATCACACTGATTTCGAAAATATTCCAGTATCACATTCATCGAGTCAAGAGTCGACGAATGATTTTGATATTAACGACTTCGTTAACTTTGCAAATATGCCGGAACCAGTTGAGCAAATTGTTGTTGAAACTCCAATCGTTTCGCAATCATCACCACTCAAATACCCTTCATCTACCCTTCCTCTTGGTGTTGATAAGAAATCTAGAACAATCAAGAGGAAGGTTACTAATGCATCTTCATCGATTGTCACTGACTTCAAAGTAAAGAAACAATCAAAAAGTGGTGTGCGAGAGAAAAAACCCACAACGAAAAGTGACAGATCGAAGAGGAAGACAAAAGGTGTACCTAAAGAAATGAAGGATGATTTGAAAGGTGAATCGCTATCTTCTTTCAGTCCACTACATCGGTTTGAAGATATGAAAAAAAGGCAAAATGCCGCCTTGTAAAGGCACAGATGGCTATTTCTGAATACGAGAAGAGTGAGCGAGCTATTCATGTTATTAAGGAAACTCTTCAAGCATTAGATGCCAAGACTGCATTAGCGAAGATTGAATTGGCTGAAATGTGTGAAGATGCAGATGAACTCCGTTCAAAAATTGTGAAAGATAACCAATTCAATCAACGTTCGAGAATGCAAGCTCAGGCAGAGCTTGAGGAGTCGACTCAACTTTATGAGACGGCATTATCAGTGAGAGATAATTGGCGAAAAGAGTTGGAGAGTGCATTTCAAAGTACCATCGATTAGTTTTGGGAATGGTGATGTTTTTTCAATATCGTGAGTTGAAAAATATAAACGGGAATGAAGTATACAATTGATTTGGTTTGGTGAACAGAAGACGTTGCGAATGGTTGGGGCAACGTTTACCGCTGCAATATTTTTCAATTCACATACATATTATTGAAATGAAAACAATAATGAAATTTAACATTACTTCATTCATAAACACATTAGTAGATACATTAAAACCATATTTGATTCATCAATCCAACAATTTTGTTCTCTAGGAAGGCCTAACCACTTTGCATATACTTTTTTTTCTCTTCAACACCTTCTCAATCAGATATACGTCAGGATTTTCGGTTCGTAATAACTCTTCTTCGTAAAAACATCCTCTAATAGGTTGTTCATTCATATCTTCGAAATTATAGGTCATGAGGGTGGTTTCATCAATTTTAAAAATCTTGAAAAGCTCCGTGGTGAAGTTCGCAGTGTAAGACTTTTCAAAAATATTTTTGTACTTGCTTACACGTACAATATCATTCAATTGGAATTTGGGTTTACTTTGTTTTCTTCCGTGTTAGGAATCACACGTTAAAAGGTAAGACCTCGTTATTCCTTAGCTCGCACAAGTTTCGACTTCTGAGGGTTGTCGTTTGTAGGGGTACGACAGCTTGTTAACGAAAAAACAGGTTTTAAACAGAACAGATTAAACATAATTTCTTTGATACCTTTGAATTTCAATTTTGTTGTAAAATCAACATTGATGGGTGCCATACTTATTGTACGATGAACTTTATTATTATATCCACTAGAGTCATGTCTTTATTATACAAATCACTCTTTCTGCTATAGCCGCCTTCTTTGTGCTAAATGTTGAATAATGATTGATATTAGGTATATTCTCGCATGAGAGATGAGAAGCTTCTATTGAAAAATTATTTCCCTTGATCGCTTTGTATATGTTTGGGGGAAAATTTGACTTCCTTCAGACATGTTTCATTGCATCAATTATTGTTCTACCTGTTTAATCTTCAACTACTACAGTCCACAGATATTTTGAGTAACAATCAATCACTTTAAGTATATGTCGGTATCCTTTATTACTTTTTGCGTAAGGTTGTAGTTCAGCTAGATCTATTTGCCATTGATCTGCAAAACCTTTGATGGTAGTTATTCTTCTGCGAAAATTACGTCTTGCAGGTCTATGTAATTCATTAACAACTTGTCGTTTGACATCACTCAATTCATTAGTCATTCTATTTCAATATGATTGAAGAGAAAAGGTGATAATGTTACTGCATTGAATGTGATGTGACAGTGATCATTACTTGTGGATATAATAATATATTATACTTTCTCAACGAAATTCTTCAATTATTGAAATTATTTCATTGTCATGTCCAGTATGCCCAGCTGACTTTGAAGCCACCAATAGTCGTAAGCGAGCAATTAACTCTTTCGGCGAATTCCAGTACACATAATTCACAGGTTTGGAATTATATGTTTTCTCCATTTCCACTCGTTTGAGTGCTCCACCAATTTTACCTCTACTTCTTATTGGATATTTTGGTGAGTCTAATAGAGGTTTGATAACTTCACGAAATTTTTTAGAATTTGTCTTTTTAAAACCATTCTTCAAATGATATTGTTCATATGGAGCATTCTTTATTCTCAATATTTAGGAATATACCTGACGAATTTCTTCATTATCAACATCTTGCAGATTCTTCAGAAAGATCATATCATACAAGTCTGGACTACCTGCGCATTTATATTTTTTCACTTTATTAGCATCCCAAAATGAAATGTTTCCATCTTTGAAATGTACCACTAGACTTCCCATTTTCAGCTTTTGTGTAATAGGATCCATACGTACACCAAATGTTCCATCATGTGCCGAATTTCTAGTTTTTACATTATTCAAATGTTTCGCCAAAACACCTTCACGACTTTCATTTAAATCAGGTGAGGAGTCAGGATCCAAGGAATCGATGTGGGACGATGATGATGTTTCGAATAGAGTTGTTCTCATATCGTCTTGAAGGGTGCTCGTGTCACTATTCACAGATGATACATTACCAAAAGATTATTTTTTTTTATTGGAGTACTCATGGAATAATTAGAAGTAGAATGAACATTTCCATGGTTTGACGATAACACTGATGATTTCGAAGTAGCGTTTGATGATAAAACATTCAATGGTTTCGTTATGGGTTCATACAATTTTTTGAGTGTCGTNCGGTGGAAAGAAGAAAATCCGCACACCACGCATAATTCCTGTTCCCAAGATCGGTGGACTTTTACCATTGATACCAATTTTTGCTGGACTATCCGCACTAGGAAGTTTGGCGGGAGCTGCTGCTGGTATTACCAAGGCCGTGAATTCAGCAGAGCGGCTTTATTGGAAGCCAATCGCCACAATAAAACCTTGGAGGCTGTAGCATTGGACAATCGCGGAAAAGGAATTAACCTTAAACCGTACCGTAAAGGTTTAGGTCTATATTTAAAACCATACAAACCCACAAACAAAACAAAAAACTAATTGATTCCCTACCTCAGAGGCCACTCACTGACGTCGATCTCAGTTATTATGCACAAAAAATTAAAATTTCACATTTTCGTGGTGTTTTTATGCGTGACAAATTACACTCTTCAGGTCCAAAACAAAACGAAACAGCTATTGTCAATTCAGATGGAATAAGTGGACCTGGAAAACATTGGGTGGCATATAAAAATTGTGGGGAAGAAGTTGCATATTTCGATTATTTTGAGATCTACCCTCACCATTGGAATTGACTCGATTATTTCGAAAATGTTCGAATGTAAGAATCAAATATAACTATGATCGTCAGCAGAAATTTAATACAGTTCCCTGTGGTCATTTGTGCTTACAGTTCCTCTCTGGATGATTTTCCATATAAAAATGGATAAAACACCAAAACTGGATCGGGAGGCTTTCAAGGGAATGGGGTTTTCATGTGTTGCACATGAGATTGCATATATTTGGGAGAAGTTACCCAAACATCTACAAGATAACATCGACATAATGAAATATAGATATTGTTACGAACATCACCCCGATGAAAATTCAGATTCGGATGTGAATGATGGTCCTATACCTCGAAAATCTGAATGTTGTATTTGTAATATAGAAAATATGAATATCGATATCAATAAAAATGATATTTATTACCATTCAACACCTTCGAAAAAGTGTAAATTGTCTCAAATATGCTGTTGCTGTGCACAACAATGAATTGAAATGTGTTTCAAAATATTCATCAGTCATGTCATGAAAGTTCGAGCTACAAGCTGTCGGGACAAGTATCTTGATTTTTTTCCACCTATTGAATTGGATAGGAACAGTCGTTATGGATTAGGACTTTTGGGATTCTATGGATGCAATTCAATCAATAATATAACTGAAGCTGATGATTTAATGAGTTTCAGAATCAGTAATGACAACTCATCGATACTCCACAGGTACACAATTGAAATTCTATGTGGTGCTTACGAAATAGAAGAGATCAATGCCGTCATACAGAAACATATTATGTTTAGGTTGTTTCATGATAGAAAACTAACTGATATCGTTGCAGATGACATTTTCCATCGACACGCCTATAATGATACATTCAAATGTGAAATGCGATCCAAATATGAAATTGATCTGTAACATCCAAATTCTATAACAGAAATGATGGGGTTCGCTCATGGCATATTTCCACCAAATCAGATACATGAATCCTCATTACCAATAAACATTACAACTGTGAGACTTATCCGCTTAGATTGCACTATCATATCTGATTCATATATAAATGGTGAAGAATCCCACATTCTTTTCTCATTCGATACAATCTTACTAAAGAATCACACAATATCATATATATACCTGTCATTCCAGAAGGTTGTCCATTGATTCACAACATTACAGTGCGTAGTTTGGATGAAAAAAATAACTTTATCGATTTTGGAAGTGAAGAAGTGATTTTCATTATTTTGGAATTGAAGAAAATCGAATGACTATTGTTATGGGTTCCATTTATAATAGACAGAATCGTAGTGAACAATCCCAAACCAAAACAAGCTGCACCATTGAAAAGAAAAGTCTGCATGAAAAGAAGCTCATTCCACAAGTGTATGTTAAACAGTTAGCACATAACGCTCTGTCTGTGAGTGATCTTAAATTTTTGAAATCGATTGGATTGAAAGTGAGAAAATAACAATGGTGCTCGAAACAAACA
>NW_019291894.1:0-59547 GCF_000500325.1 Leptinotarsa decemlineata | reverse complement strand
CATAGCACATAGACATAGCACATAGGCATAGCACATAGGCATAGCACATATACATAGCACATAGACATAGCACATAGACATAGCACATAGACGTAGCACATAGACATAGCACATAGAAACACATCGAATGCAGAAAACTGTTAACAACCATTTCTGCTGCGAGGTTGGATTTCAGAATGTCGGTGTATTGGAAAACATGGGCAGGAGAAAACGCATTCTACAAACGATGCAAAGAAACAAGTTTCAGATGGAATGGAAGTTTTCGCATTGAAAGAACTACGTCGCTCGAAATGAAGGTTTATTCTATTTCAGATAAGGAAGCGCACTTCGATGCATAGTTTCATATGATTCGTTGCTGAAACTCCCAAACTCCGTGAATTGGAGAAGTTTCAGATGAGTTTGTCGGTATAGCTCTGCAAACTGTTTTCCATGCATCAAATGAAGTGTGACATTCCGTCAGATCGAATCTTCTCGAAGACTAGATTTCACTAATGCAATGGCATTTCCCAAGAAACGTATGAGAACAATTCCAGAAACTGAATCAATCATGACAAATATTTTTTAGTAGTAGATTACATCCGTTTCTGGGCCTTCTCCCACCACTATGACGTATCAATTGTTTTTTGTTGTTGTTTAGTAAAGTTAAGGCGATGTGACCTTGAAGTATCTGGTGCATGGATCATTTTGAATTTTTATGTGTGTGACATAATGACGTAATTACATTTGGTTGGTGTGTGTGTGAGAATGCACGGTACAGGATTCATTACAAAGTGAAAGATAAATTCTGCCAATATGAAATCGATGAGCTTATTCAATTCATCAAATTCAGTCTGTTTCTAGCATATTCATTAAGAAGTTGGGAAAGTGAAAAGCCAAAAATTTTGTTTTGTAATCCCAATTTTGTATTTTGAATCGAAAATTTTCCAAAAGTCCGACGGAATGTTCAATCATGAATTTCTCTATGATGAATTCATCTCAGAAGTCGAACAATGTTGTAGTGATGAATCAAAAGGAGCGCTACTACCTGATACCAGAAGTTCATTATTCTTCTCCACGCACTTTCCACAATCAAGTTATCGTCATCTGGAAATGAAACCGGATCTACTCTCACAGTTGGACTGAAGAGTTCGTAGGCCAACATGATTTTTGTTTCATGAAATTCGATTGTTTCATTGAAATTAGTTGCCTTTGAGGACGATACAACGATTATAGCGGTTGTACAATTTTTTTAATATCATTTTTATAGTAGGATTTGTCTTTGGCCGTAAAATATGTCTCAGTTTCGAAGATTATTTGTTTCTTCGGCGCTAAATTTTCTTTTTCTTGAGGTCTGAAAACAGAAAAATGTCGCTGGAGGCCAGATCCGGAGAATACGGTGGATGCGAAAGCAACTCAAAGTTCAAAGGGCTCAAAGGGCCATATACCATCACGTCAAGTGGCTGTAATTCCTGAGAACAGTGTGGAGGGAAAGAGATCATGGCCACTCCATTTTCTTTACCTGAATCTAGTGATGGTACATATAAGTGTGAATAATGGTTGTCTAAAACCAACAGAGTAGGAAATTCTTTAGAAGGTTTAACGTGCTTGATAAAATGCTGCATAAATATGAAAAACTCGTCATTGGTGATCCAGCCGCTAGAATTCCCAGCACCAATGCAATCAAGGACCATCCCGAATGAAATGGTCTTGAAATTTTTTGCGAAGAAAGGTGAACATAGGTGGAACTGATAAACCTGTAGCTGAAACCGCTACTAACTGGGTAATATTAATCTCACGTTCACTGGATATTATTTATCCAACATTTTGCTTTCCTTTAGCAGCAACTATTCTTGATAGTTTGGTGACGGTGGATACACCAGTTTCATCCGCATTCCATATGGAAGAAGCTGTAAATTTGAATCGGTCCACTGCGTCAGCTAATTTAGTGTGAAACTCTTGCACATTAAACTTATTGAAAGACGTAGCTCTGCTTAGGCTAGTCGCTTCAGGTTTTCTTATGGAGAGACTTGAATTACGTTTGAGAAAGGCAGACATCCAATCTTTACCGGCCATTATATTTGTATGCCATGTTTACGGTATATTTATTTCATATTTGATGACACAGTCATGAGCCATACGACCAACTTCTTTAGGACCTATGCCGTGGAAAATTTGTGCAAGTTTGAGCAAGTATTCTGTGAGACTGGTTTCTTGTTCTGAATTGAATATCTGCCGTGGAGAAGCAAAAACAATTCTCAAATTTTCAGGGTAATTCTTCATTCGTTTAATGAATCTTGACAATGAAGTTTTACTCAATTCAAAGATTTAGTACCACGATCAGATTTTTTTTATAATTACGCATACTGAAACAAAGAAGTCTTCATTCACCAACATATTGATGAGGGGCTAAAAGATCCACCTTGGACCTTTTTACCCCAACCACGTGTAAATATTTTTAGAAATACGTGACGAACTGTAGCTGCTCATCTTTTTTAGAACTATTTCATTTGAAGAACTAGATTTATGAGAACCTCAATAATTTTCCTGTAGTGCTCGTGTTTTGTCCTTGAGATAAAGGGAGTGATATTTTAAGACAATGCATCTTGTCACGAATTAATGGAAACGATGGCAGAATTGCATGTGTTCGGCTTTGAATTGCTTCAGTTTCCACCGTATTCTCCAGATCTTCTCCCCAGCGACTTTTTTCTGTTCTCAGATCTTGCTAGAAAAAAAATTAGCAGCAACGATAGAAAGGCAATCTTTGAAACTGTGGCCTATTTTGAGGCTCAATACAAATCGTAATATAAAAATTATATCAGAAAATTGTATGACCCCTATTATCGTTTTATTCTCGTGAAAAGCAATTATTATGAATGATTGAGTTGAGTTTTGTAATAAAACTATGTTAGCTTACGAACTTTTTAGCCCGTTATTTTATTGGGAACAGAAAAGTCTAGTGTCACACAAAACACCTTGAAGAATGATCATAGAATAGATGATCATTGTTCAAAATGGTGGAGAAATGGGCATGTCACTGAACTTTTGGATGCTTTCGGAAGTCTGGAAGAGAGTGGTATGAGAATTATGAATAGTTTCACGAGTCCTGTTTTGAAAATTTCCTTGTTTACTTGTCTATGAATCGTTCTGTTGAAAACTAGCGGGAACTTTCACAAAAAAAATTCACAAATCGATGAATGCATGAATAAACGTAGTAATTTGATACGAGAAGGCATACATAAAGTCAGAAATCAGTCTGGCTCATTTCCAGATGACTTCAATCTGGTTGGTAAACATTCATTTGCCGCCCTTGCGGCATAATGCCTCATGGAATTGTTGATATTATTCAATTATTAAATAATTCCAAACGTAGTTCATGATAATAAAATCTACTACAAAGCTTGAATTATTCAACACACTCGAAAGTATATGGCAGATGAGGGCCATAAACAAGAACACTGAAGTATATCTCCCAATTAAATTCCAAACACACTTGCAACCTCGTAAAATTCAAGTATCTCTGGATTTAATTCCATCAGCGAGTTAATGAATGTATGAAATGAAATGTTTGCAAGTTCCAGGAATTCGATTACCGACTTTGAAAGCATAGTTAACAGACTTTCTTAGAGCGTGGAGGAAAACTCTCTTCCATTCAATTTTGGAAATTTCATTCCTTTCTGAGCTTAAGAATTCCGGAGTTGATCGGGTTTTCCACTGATTTGTTATTGGGGAAGTTGCACGTTTTACATTTTTTCTGAAATGAACATGTTTATCTGTACACAAGGAGGGTATACTGGTGGTAGTTCATATTATTATTTCCCAGTTTTCTCTAAAAAGATGAATGTTTCCTTACCGGATATAATAATGTCGGGTCAGACAATTCCGCTTTCTGCTTCGATAAGTTTGTTGGGCGTTTGTTGTACGGTAAAAACAAAAATGATAATGATTATAATCATAATGATAATAATGTGTTTATTTTCAATGAAGAATAAAATACTACATGGTATTCGCTTTGCTACTCAGAAATCCCAAGGGAAAGTTTACCCGAGGGTGCTCTTCAACTCATCCCTTGCTATTTTGAACATTATAATATAGCTTGAAAACCTAGCCTAACTAATTCTAAAGCATAAATCCACATCATAGTTTTTGTCATTTGTTGGGTCACTTGAATATTCATTAACAACAACAAAAAGAGGAAAAAGTTCTTTTTCAAATTTATCAATGTTACTTGGTTGTTTCAGCAAATTGGAAATAGAGTTATGAATATAAAAAATCGAATACGAAAAGCTTCTCTAGGAAACTGAGGTCTTATGTTGTGGGCATGTGATTACATTTTTGTTTCTCAGAAGAATAGAATTGTATAGAAGTATTTGTCTCGAAAATATTTTCTTGTGTAATTCAACGTTTACATGAAACGGCTTCTCTTCAGATTTGTGTGTGAAAGTTACTTCTTTGATCTACACATCTTTGTATAGAGTTGATTTTCTGAAGTCAATTTCTTCCCTTCTTTCTTTGAAATAACCTCACATTTTTATATGAACATGGGGAAGTAGGAAACCAAAACCTTTTTCTCCCAAAAATTATCTTGGTTCTTCCGTCAAAATGTAGAAATGTATTGTTGAATACAAGAACCCCGTTATGTCATCAAAATATACTATGAGTTCCTGGTTCTTCCACGAAAATATGTCAAAATTGTAACACAAACGTATGTTCTTTCGCCATAATATTTGGCGTATGGCCCTGGTTCCTTCACCATATTATAGAAGTGTTATAGTGTAGTTGAAACATTTATAATAATACAAATGAACCAGTGTTATATTCCTGAGGTAACTAATCCATTCATTGTCATTGAATCTGAAGTACTTTACACCCTGTATAGGTGGTAATGGCATTTCGATATATTAGCTGCGCTTGATCCTCTGCCTAGCGCAATGTAGCTGCAGATGAATCAATTAAGCCGCATCAAGTTGATTGATGTATCGAGAACACAATAGCGCTCGTTTACCAAGGAATATTGTTTCTAAACAAGTTTGTAGTTTGATCGGTAGGTGTTTACTGAGCGATGTGCAGAACATTAATTGCCATAACTTCTAATTAGACGACGGATTCATGTTACAACACTATTATATTTTCGGTATCGTTGATATCGGAAGTGTCATGGTTTATTTTGTTACTTTGATACGATCATGATGAGCTTGTAAGTTAATGGAATAGGTATTTGTATCACGTAGAAGTGCCGTGACATGAATCTTCTGTACTGATTTTATGAATGCGAAAGCTTGTAAGGATGGATTAATGTATGTTTGTATGTATGTTTGTTTCTCTTTCACGCCTGAACAACTGAACGGATTCACTTAAATACAGCTTATACACCAGAACGATATACAGTGTGTAACAACGAAAACTTAACAGTGCCGTTTTTTAATATGGAAAGTGAGATTTTTAAAAAAAGCTTGAACACGTCGATTTCTAATTATAGGGGGACATCTTTCAGACTGATCAGATTTTTCGTAGTACGCACCCACTCGGAGGGATGCGTCCGACGACCCTCATTTAGATAGGGAAAGTAGGTCGAGTGGCACCTTGTTTTGAAGGTCTTTGGAATACCTTAACAACTCTGTTAAAAGAAAATTTTTGTAACGATTAGTTTTCGAGATAATTTGAAGTTGAAATTGCCATGTTAATGATACATTAGACAGACCACTCGGTAACTTGTGTGCCTGAATAAAAAAAATTTCGAGCAGTTCTTCTTATCAGTTTTTTGTTAAATAAAATCCCTTTTTTTGAGCCACAAATACAATCCAATTGAATAAATTGATGGATGTAGCCGTTACTAGATGGTAGGAAATCATAATGAAGAGAGAAATGAAAATGTTTATGTTTTTTACCACTTTTATTCGTAATTAGCGTTACGGACATTTTCAAACTCATACAATAAACTAACAATGGTTCATTATATTCGGCATTATATACCTGGAATAAAAATGAGATATCATTCACATGAGTTCTACTTTGAATGAATGGTAACAAATTGAACTTACATGGAACACTGTCATCCTCACTGGTATACATAAACGAATGTTTGAAATACAAACTGAGCAGAGAAAAGTATCTTCTGTATAATTCAGTGTTCATATAGAAGTATTTGTTTCGAAAGAATTTTTTTTCTTTCGTGTAATTCAATGTTTAGAAGGACTTCCTTCCAGTTTGTATCTAAAAGTGACTTCTTTGCATGATCTACACATCCATGTATAGAGTTACTCATTTTCAAATTGATTACTTCCTTCCTTTCTTCGAAAGATCCCCTCACCCTTTTTTTGTATCAAGATGGAGTAGTAGAAAGCCAAAAACTTTCTTTTCCAATAAATTACTTTATTTCAATATTCATTACAATTATAGCGTTCATTTCGGATGTTATTATTGCTATCATTTTTTGTCTGCTCATCGAAACACATATATATTTTTGTTATAGATATGTTTCAGATAATCATAAAAGGTTTTCTTATTCGAAGTTCATTGTAGAAAAAGCTCGGAGCCATAAAAAAAATATGATTAGGTACGTAAGAGTGGAAAAAAAACCCTCGGAAAACTATACGGTAGATAGGGAGACGTGAAAGTTGCTATTGTGTTTTTATTCAACCAGGCCAACTAATTTCCAGGGCCGTAATTTAAAAGAGAATATTTCACAGAATTATAATCGAATATTACCGAAACATCCTGAAATATAAAATTGAATTTGATTCCTCAGAATAAAGTGAATGTCGGCGATACAAAAACCACAACAAAAAATACTGGTCCGTAATTAAAAATTCATAGATAGGGGTGGCCCAAGTCAAATGACACCCTGTATGAAAGATTCAATGACATATTCTGATAGTACACATCAAGTGCCAATGGCAAAATGTGTACAGATTTTTAATGTGTCTGCGAATAAAGAAGATATAGGCAAAATAATTATTTAGGATTTTTTTGTTTTTCCTGTATATCTCCAGAACCAAGAGAGCTATATTCAATTTTCTTACATCACTGAATAGGTCTCTAAAATATGCAACTTTGTCATGATTCAACTGACACTCTATCTCTTTTTGTTTATGAGAGCCCCATGTACAGAAACTAATTTTAATAGCCCTGTATATTGATTCAAGCGATAATTCACACCTGTATAAGTCCTCCATTGTCCTATCGTAGACACTGGGAAATGAAACAAAATTTACGATGTCGATTATACGTAATGTACAACTTTGTGAGTGGCTGAAAAACATGAATTGAAACATCTAAAAATGGTTCAATTTTCAATTAAACTTCCTCCTTGAAGAATCAAATCGTAAATTCGCTACAGGTAATTTATTCTCGGTTTAATTTTCTAGGTTTTCAGTATCCACATTGTGCATTGTGTCCACCCTCTTTGTTTCCGTTAAGCTCTTGTAGAAACTTGGAGAGAGAAGGTTATTTTAACTAGGAGTGTGAAGTGTTAATTAAAGGTGGCTATTGCCTGGAACTTTCACACTTTCAATTGAATTGAGCTGGTAAACCTAAACAACAACTGAAAGTGAATAATTGAAAATTGAATGAGAAAGAGTGCTTTGTTGTGTTGTGAGAAGGGTTTGATTGGAATTTCAAGAATATGTAGAGGATTGCTGGAGTTTTTGCGTGACTTCTGATATCAAAAACTCCTCGTTATTTTTCGGAACAAATCTACTCAAAAATGACGACTAGAGCAGAATTCATCCAACTTCGAAACTTTTTTTGTGTATAGTAGAAGAAACTATGAATGGACGTAACTTGATGAAAATATATAACACTGTCTACTATAATAATTGAAAAATGTTAACAAAGTCGTCAAGTTGTGGCAAGTTCTTGTGAGCCACGCAAAATCGATTTCCTCGGATTCTCCTGCACATTCTCACAGACAGCAGCGATGTTTTCGGCAGATCTTACGTTTCATCGACATACGGGTGTTGGTCGATTGTTTGCTGAGCCAGTGGACTCAAATTTATCACTCACATTACAAATGATCTTCTCGGTAAGACGTAAAATGTACGGAGCGCGCGGTACGTTGTCTGAAAAGAACACCCATTTTGATTCAGCAACTGTTTCGAATGTTATATCCATCTTAGGTGATGTGGCACGAGAAACTGAATAAATTTCACAGATGAGCTTCAACAAGATGGCGTTTTCTCAATTATTTGAGTTCTGAAGTATCTGTTGGAAGATCAAAATACACTATGCATATAATATTGACCTACTATCACTATCAAATGCACCGAATGAATCTAATGGTATAACTCATTGATTATCGTCACATTAGGTGGATGAAAAGGTTTAATAATTAACGAGAATATTTTTTCTAATCTACTACATTCAAAACGGCTTTGAGATATTCTACCGGCACTAAACCTAAATCAACCACAATTGGACCAATGAAAAATGATCAGGGAGTACTCCTAACAAACAACAGAGACATAGCCAATGAATTCAACGATAATTTCGTAGATATTGGAAAGAAATTGGCAAATAAAATAGTCAAAAATAATAACCTCGTTTTTCATCCAAACATTTTACCAAACTCTTTTGTCTTAAGCCTAACTGATAAAAATGAAGTAAACGCTTTAATCTGCGACCTTAAAAACAAAAAGGCGGTAGGNAATAAGAAAACGCATTCTCGAAGAAGATAGACAATTTAAAAAAAATCTGTTAGAGTGAAATAAGTCTTAGTCAAATTTATCCCAAAGTTGTATCATACTGATTTGTAAGTAGCATAATCTTATCCAGATTGACTAATATTTTATCTATTTGAACATTAGTATTCTATTCTTATAGAACGTGTGATATTTGTCTGAGGTTTTATCTATTTTTTTACTTTTTGTTTGTATATTATTTAATCGGCCTATTTTACCTCAAGCCGAAATATAATTTGGTTAACTATAATACCAAATTCATAAAATTCAATAAAATGTTTTGTAGTTTCTACTCCATGAAGGCCATACTCACTTTTATACAAATCTTTATGTACTTACATATTCTTTATAACTTCTTGCAAAACAAGAGCTCCGCTCTTATGGTCAAACCACTTTGTTAAGATAGTTTGTTTGAATTGTACTCAAATCTGTATACGTTGTGAATAAAGTTATTATTATCATTATTATTTCGTTTCTTCATGATAAACTACAATATAATATTTTCCAATAGTTCCACGATATTTATAACAAATAGTTTTCGAATGGAGCACTCAGAATATTTTATCGTGGTTGGTCAATACCCTTCTCTGAGAAACTTGAAGTGATTCCCATATGTTTGTATTGAGGTCCCGTACTCATTACTTATTCTCGTTGTATGACTTCATTTTGATCAAAATTTTCCATCAAATTTCACGGTCAATGATGAAAACTCGGTTGTTAAACCAGGCAATAATAAGAGTACTTAATTGGAGTTGATACGAACTTCAAACACATTTTTTAGGTTCGTCATTTCTCGTTTTCCGCCTCTGATCACAATATCAGCGTTGCATTGAAAATTCCCGGATCAAAAGTTCAAATTGTCCCGTGTCAGTTTAATGGGATTTGGACGGAAAATTAATAACCAGAAGATATTCGGTCCATCCAGTTGAGCATCGAGATTGTGATGCATTATTTTAATTAGAGTGATTAAGTTTCGACTTCATTAGAGGGGAACATAAATCTTCTGACGGATGAAAGGTATGGGAATACATTACAGGGATTTTCTTTATCGTCGAATTCCAACCATAGTTTGAAAGGATTGATTGGAATAGTTCATTATTAAATCTCGTCGGCATCGTGGCGGATGATCGGGGGGGAAAATTAATTTTCATACTTGATTTGAGATTTTCTCGTTGGAGAATAATTATATCTGATGGACTGTAATACGATGGAAATTTCTCAGATGTTCAAAAATTTTTCCGCTATTCACTACCTAGTAATTATTCTGGAGGTGACTTTTTGAAATGACTTCAGCCCATTCGTCATACGGGCCGTTTTATTAGCTGCTTCTACTCTTGCCATTTCGGAAACGGTGAGATCCGCAAGGTCGATTGAATTGGACGAGAGTTTTCTATTTTTGAAAACTAGGATAATCTCTTCTCAGTATTCAAAGAAAGTATTAAAAGTGTCGTATTGATAATGGACTCGAAATCGGTTCTTTACTCATTATTCTCTCTCCTGTTTGAGGTGTATTCCAATATGAATGATGGAGATGCTGCTGCAGCAGTATTTTGTGACCTTACAAAAGCGTTCAACTGTGTTGATCATAAAATACTGCTACGAAAGCTGAATATCTATGGATGTAGAGGTATTACACAACGGTGGTTTGAGTCGTATCTCAATGGTCGCAGTCAGATTGTGAAAACGATCAAATGTTCGAACAGTATTGAAATAAATGCTGGTGTACCACAGGGATTGGTTCTCGGTCCCATATTGTTCCTGTTGTATGTTAACGATCTGATGAACATAAGTATATCTGGAACATTCACTCTTTTCGCTGACGAGACCACTATATTTTGGCATAGTAAAGGTATAGATATACTCAATGAGACAATAGCTCATGATATACTGCAAAAACAGCATATCACGCTTTGGTAGTGTCTCACTTAAGGTAAGGTATACTTTTTGAGGTGTGTGTAGCCTAAATTTGCTGGATTCTGTATTTGTATTACAGAAGAGAGCTATACGATACTTGTGCAAAGCTGAACTTCGTAACTCATGCAGGCAACTGTTTATAGATATCAATATTGAACAAACTTTCAGTAGATTGTTGAATCACCTGTCAATGTGAGGAAAATTGAACTGAATAATCTTCCTCTCGAAGATGACGGTTTGTTGCTGGCAATAAAACTCCAGTAAAATTCATCACTACACCAATGGTTCCAAACAGTGCATCACAAAAACTATTCGTGTTTGTTGTTTTTTTTTTTGAATTTATTGATAGTAACGTATTCAAAAAACACTTTATTGTGAGATTTTATAACTGGTTCATTCATATATGGTAGCTTTACATTATTTTCAATTCCATACATAAACCAGAGTCAATAGAAGCAGATACATCATATCCTAATCAAATTCAAGTCCGGGAAAACTATTATAACTCTTCATGAACCTACTTTCATGACCTTCTTTCATTACTTGATGATGATAACTAGGTTAGAGAAACGTGCGTTGAGGGACAGTGTTTCTGATCTGAGGAAGAGTGTGTATTTTATCCATCTTAGACTAGAGGTTCCAATAAGAAATGAGTTGTTATGATCTCCACTCATTTCACAATTTCTTAAACAACGAAACTCTCACAATTCCCATATCACTACACGGAGACGTGCCTTTATTCTCCTCCGTAATAGCATGGCACAATTAAGTCGTCGTAGTAGATCTGTAAGGAAGCGCCGTAATACCTGCTTAATATCCACCGGAGCGCAAAAAGAACCCGACCGGAGGAAACAGAAACTGGGGAAACAGCTTCGCAGCGAATACAAAAAGCACGGGGAAAGGAATCGCAATTATGAATGGGAAGTTACGTAAATTTTCCCGGGGGAAGAACGTTTTTGTCCAAATTAGACACACGAATTTATTGAAGCTATCTTCTGGTGTATGTTTGGAGAATTTGTTCTGTTCCTAAAACTCCGGTATGGTTTATCAAGGGAACGTCAAGACCATCAGCGGTGGGATCAGACGAATCATCGTTTTGTGTCAAAAGTTATAAAAAGTTCCTTCAAGTTGGAACTTGAATGAATTACAGATTCATCAACCCATTGCATTGATTTTTATTCTTGCACGGTATAAAAACTATAATTCAATAAAAACATTTTCAAATTGAATTTAAAAACATGGATTCTGTCAATTTCTCTGAGAAAAGAAGGTAACTTGTTGAACATTTTCAATCCCAAGTAAAAAGGGGACCGGCCAGTTAGGTTGTATTTATAGGGTTTCACATAGAAATTATTACGATTTCTTGTGTCAATACTATGATAGGAGCTATGTCGTTCGAACTTTGATTGATTTATATAAATATAAACACACATTTCAAATATAAATNTTTGTTATTGATACCTGATTGACATAGATATTTGTGAAACGGAAATTGAGGTATATTCTTCCTTTCACGATTGCTTGTTGACATCGATGCGCCTACGCCTGAGCTCACGCGACGCAAACGAGATTGTCTTACCTACCGATACTAGTATTTACGATTTCACCTACTCAATTTTCGTAGTAGTTTTACTTGACGTATTGTAGTTTCTTTTGAGCGTCGTTACTACCGTAATTTATGGCTGATTGAATTGGTGGTTATATACACCGCGCTCTTGTATTGACATTTGAAAATCGCGTAGTAGTATGAGTATCGCATTGTTGTCTTAGAAGCGTTGTCGGTTAATCCATGTAAGTTAGGATTACTGAATGAATCATATTGGGGATCTTATCTTTTATTTACAATATTAATTGGTAAGTTATTGATATTGTGAGTTACTTAGGGTTTCTGGAGGATTAAATTTACCTGGCGCCCATTAAGATCTATTTGAAATTTGCTAAGTTGTTTAACCCACTCCCGTCTCCACTGTTTAGTGAGGTGACAATGTAGTGTCTGTCACACTAGTCGGCCACCTCACCATCTGGCGCAAATCAAAACATGATAGTATTTCACATAACCAATCAAATAATATATTCTTGTGCATGTCAAGATTGAAATTCCCGCATATGATAAAATTTAGATCAGGTTTATAAAGACGATACAACACGTCATAAATCAGTTCCGTTTCTGACATGGTGGTGGGCGGACGTGCCAATAGCGACCGCTCACAAAGAAGGTACGCGGACGTCGTTGTTGGAGGTGGAACTCATGTTGTGTATGTCCGCCGTTTTCTAACGTGCATGCAAAAGTTGAAAAAGTGATTATAAACATTGTTTCAGTGTATTTGAATAAATAGTGCCCCCATTCACGCCGGTTGGAGGCCGGGGTGGACCGGATGTCCACGTGGGAGTAGGATTGCAATTATTAATCTTTTATGAAAAAGTCGTAAATTTATATCACGAGAAGAGATAAATCTGATTAAGAAAACAGAAGTCTTAGATTACAGCATGATTCACAATCAGACCAAGCTGTAACCATCCGAATCGAGCTGGCTAAATGCACCTATCTGGAAGCAAAGGCCAAGAACTTTGAGTGAAGTAGAGTGAACACGTCATAAATATTCTTGAGAAAGAATTGAACGTCTCCACAGGGAGATCTGTGACAATTCAGAATGATATTTGTCATTTCCCTTGATTCTGTTCATTATAGAAATCATATAAGTCAATAGGTTGTATTTGGATGTCTTTTCCTGCACATATACCAACACCACCACATTGTTTTGTTGTTCTACAATAGAAAGAAATCAAATCATAGTTATTAAAATGGGTTGGGCCATGACTTTTCCAGCTGAAAAAACACATGTTATTTTTGGAGCCGGTTCCTCCTTTGCAGTCCACTGTTTGAACTATATTTTTGTTTCGGGCGTATAATGGTGCATCCAAGTTTCATCTACAGTGATTCGTCGGCGCCAAAACTCAGATTTATCGCGCCTAAATTGGGCCAANACAAGTGGGCGACAAGCTTCAAGCTTGTATTTCCGGATAACTCCAGGCAAATTTTCAGAACCTCTGGATATTTTAGAGCCCGCCTCAACAAGCAACTCAATTTCTCTCCGTCCCTTTCATAGGTACCGTCTGACACTGTAGTGTCAACTGATGAAATGGCAAAACAGAGAGACAAACTTCCCAGGCATGTTTGGACAAGTTGATGCTGGCAAGCGCTGGCCGGCGACGCGCTCACCTGGCCAGTCCGTCACAGCACGTACCGTTATTTGCCGGTCAGGATCGGATAGTTGGAATCCTTTCCGGTGGCGGACGCTCTTGGTTGTTTCCTTGCCGGACTAGTGGACGGTAGTTGATTAATTTCCATGGTTCCAATCCTATACGTATTTTGTCGGAACGGGTCATGCTATGCTGTGCCGGACCAATGGGCGACAGTCTTCAAGCTTGTATTTTCGAATGACTCCAGGCAAATTTTCAGAACTTAAAATTCAGTTGGACAAGTTGATGCTGGCAAACGCTGACCGGCGACGCGCTCACCTGGCCAGTCTGTCACAGCAACTACCGTTATTCATCGGACAGGATCGGAGAGCTGGAATTCTTTTCGGCAGCGGACGCTCTTGGCTGTGCTGTGCCGGACAAGTTGGCGACAAGCTTCAAGCTTGTATTTCCGAATGACTCCAGGCAAATTTTCAGTCAGTTGCTTGACAAGCAACCTGATTTTTCTTCGTCCCTTTCATAGGTACCGTCTGATAATGTGGTGTCAACTGATGGAATGGCAAAACAGAGAGACAAACTTCACAGGCACGTTTGGACAAGTTGATGCTGGCAAGCGCTGGCCGGTGACTCGCTCACTTGGCCAGCTATATTTTGTTTCCATAGGGACTTTTTGTATATCTGCAAACAATGATGTTTGAAGATATACTGAGTGTGGGGATATACAAGAATTTGATACACAGAACACATAAGTAGAAAAAAGTTTGCTGAATCGAACTCACTTCGGATGATACCGAATATTTTCTCCAAAACGAATTATCATTTAACAATAATCAATTGATTCCGATAACAGTACAACATGAATTATAGATCTATTAGCGACTGGTGAGAAACCTGATCGACATTAATGTATCTTCATAAATGAAGATTTTAGATTATGTCCATCAAGAAATGGCTGATCTATTTTAACGATAATATATTGATTGTTTTCCCATCAATTTTCATTTAATCATAACTTCATTGCCGGTAAACACTGGTAGAGAAATGTTTCCAACTCAACAGAAGAAAGCAGAAAGCACATTCAGTTTCAACGTTCATCTGACGATAGCAAAAGTAATTGGTATATCTCCTTGTGACCAAAATAATTCAAAAGGCAGAATTGTGTTCTCGAGTATCCATTCCATATTTTGGTTCTGTTTGTATTTGTCTGCCAAAATCTATGTGATGTATTGTCTCACCTACAAAATCACTTTCAAAAATGAACAACTGCCTCTAACAGAAATCATTGACAATGTTGAGGACGTTATTTCTTCTATATGCATGATTACGGTGATTGTCTGTAGTATCGTGCTCAGAAAAACATGGAAAAGAGTGTTAGAATCGATTCAATCAGCTTCTTCTGGGCTTGATAAGAAAAGCAATATACCGTCTGTTCTGAAAATGATCTTCAGACACGTTGTGATGCTTCTGTTGAACACTCTGGAACTTTACATTTGGTATTATAAGGATCATGGACTTGAGCTGACCTACATCTGTTTTTATATTTCGGCAATAATGGAAGCATACTCCCGTTTCATTTTGGTAACTTTGATTTGGGAAATGTCGAAGATTCTTGAGTATCGTTACGAACACTTGGGAAATGTCATAAAAGACACATTTTCGAAGAGATCTACGATGAAAACTAGCGAGAAACAGTTGCAAAATAAATGTCGTCAAATCAAGTCGAAATATAATGATTTGAATATCGTTTCTCAAGAAATGAATAAAGTTTTTGCCGTATTTTTGTTTCTCATGATGATTTTCACAGTTGTTTCCATTTTGAATGCCTATGGTTGGAATATTCACCAAACTTCGAGTGGAAGATACATTGATGCTATTGATGACATAATTACTTCCGGATTCATTTATTATTGATGTTCCGGGTTCTTCAATTCGTGCTTAGAATTATGCTGTTTGATGTTGCTACGTAAAAAGAATAGTTGCCTTGGATCCATAATATTAGTTTCATTGAATAGTCTATCCGATGGATATTTTATATCTTTATTGAATATAATCTCAAGTAGGCGCATTTGAACAATGATTAATGTTTCGAGGTGAGACTTACTTAAACCTCCCCATGCTAATATTCCATGCACAATATGTAGTTCCACTAACGCCTGATATATCGTTCTCATTGCTTTGAAATCTAGAATATATTTTACATTTTTGAGTTTATAAATTGAAAACTGTATCTTCTCAGCGATGTATACGATTTGTTTATTCCATTTCAGGTTATTTTCTATCATAACACCAAGATATTTGATCTTATTACAGCTGCATATTGAGATGTATTCAGTGATTTGCAGGCTATCATAAGAAGGAGTACTTCTCTTATCAATATGTATGGGTGGAAAAATGTTTTTTTGAAGTTAATTGTTGAAAGTCTATAGTTGAAAAATGCTTGAATATTACGGATATCGCTTTCTGCTTGAATTTTAAGTGATAGCCAGTCTTCACGACTATAGAAAATTGCAGTATCATCCGCATAAGTAATAATTTGATCACTTGTGTTTATTCTGTTCATTCAATATATATTGAACAGAAGTGGTCCCAAATCAGTTCCTTGGGGTACATCATATTCTATTCTTCGAAAATTACTCCTCACCATCTCCAGTTCAACACATTGAAATCTATTGGAATAATTTTAAGGCCACTCCCCTTATGCCGATGTTTTCCAAGCATTCCAGAAGCAAGTCATGGCTGACGGTATCGAATGCCTTTGAAATGTCTGGGAATACACATAGAGAGGGTTTTCCTGTATCTAAGGCATTATAGATCTTTATTGTAAAGGCGAGGATTGCATCATAAGTTGATACTCTTTCTTTGAACCGGTATTGGTTGGCGGAGATGATATTTTTTTCATTAGGATCCTTGTCAATTGTATTTGCAAGTTTTCCACCAATTTGTATGTAATGTTCGTTGTATATATCAGTAATAGATTTGGTTTCTGTAATTTCTTCTCCGTTATGTTCGATTGAATTAATATCTTGAGATTTTGAATAATTTTTAGGATAGAGTTCATTGATATTGGTCCATACACTTTTACTATTTTTAGCATTCTGTTCTATTTTGTTGCGATAATAATTGGATTTTGTTATTCTCAAAACACCCTTTGTGCATCTCACTCAACAAACTTGAAGTTCAATTGATATATGCATCCGCAGCCAGTGTCCTGGAATCCAAATTTGAACATAGCTCCGAAAGGAAAATTGTTCAAACATCTATTGTTGATTAGTGCGTTTTAAAAGTGTTTGTTTTCAGTTTGTTACTCCTTTTCTCCAGCACTAAATGAGACATACGTTATTGCTTCTGTATACTGAGTTCTCTATTGTAGCGAAGTAGTCAACCCCTGTATTTTCAGAAAGTTCAGAAAGCTCATAGTGTGGACTATTCTGGGACGGCCCTATGTATCATTCAAAAGAACTGAAAAAAAGTGATTCCTTAGAAAACTCGAACTGTGTATGTATTCCGAAAAATACTTTGCAAATGTTGCAAGTTATTTCTGAAGAAAGTTAATTGATTGTCTCATGGTTATCATAAATACCGATGAAAGTTCAACAGAAATCGATGAATGAGTATTGAAAGATACGTATGTCAGTTGGTAGTGAGATTAATGGTTGAAGTCCATCTAGAAATGAGCAATTCAGTTCGATATTGACTGTTAGTCTGTAATTTCCCATTCAATAGCGCATGTTCATTTGTGGTTCGACTCTCAAGTGCAACAATGTATCCAACTGATGAAGGAGAAACAGAAATCATTTATGGTGTTCGTATTTACCTCACATTGGGAAAAATTTTAGGCATATCCTCATGCGAGGAAAAGGATTCAACGTATGTAGTGCTTCCCATGCTTTGGTTCTGTTTGTATTTGAGCACCAAGTTCACAGTGATATATTATTTGAAATACGAAATGGATTTGGACAAAAAAACAGTTGATTTCAAAGGAATCATTGACTATTCTGAGGAATGTCTTTTACTTCTCAATATGGCTGCAGTGACAGCCAGTGCTTTGTTCCTTAGAACAAACTGGAGGAAGATGTTGAATTCGTTTCCACCAGTCTCAGCTAAGCTCCGGATGAAAAGCAAATGTAAGCATTTTTCTTCAATATTTTTCTGCCACCTCATATCCCTCTCAATACTTACTATGCAACTCTACATCTGGTATGGTGCAGAATATGGATTTGAGCCAGTTTATTCTTGTTATTATATAT
The DNA here is from genome assembly GCF_000500325.1 of Leptinotarsa decemlineata. NCBI lineage: Eukaryota > Metazoa > Arthropoda > Insecta > Coleoptera > Chrysomelidae > Leptinotarsa > Leptinotarsa decemlineata. Next base: position 41,534 of record NW_019291894.1, on the reverse strand, counting down.
CTGCCATGATGGAGACCTACTCACAACTTGTGCTGACAGCTTTGATTTGGAAAACGAGCAAAATTCTGGAATTTCGGTACCACCACTTATCTAAAATGATTGAAGACTCATTCTCAACTATATCTTTGGATCTAGAAATTGGTGAGGAACAACTGAAAATCAGATGTCGGAAGATCAAGTCGGAGTACAACGGTTTAAATACAATTTCGCAATATATCAATGCTGTATTTGGTGCACCCTCATTTTTCATGATGTTTTACACAGTATTTTCCTTTCTGAACGCCTGTAGCTGGAGTGTGTATCATGGTTCTACTAGAGGAGTCTCTGAAGGAATGGGTGAAATAATTACGTCAGGAATTACTCATCCTCTCTATAACTTGGTGAGTACGCTGCTGCATTTCATTTAACAATAACAACGTTATACTTTATAAACAGCATATAATTGGATTATTCAAAATCTCCATCAAAGATAGAAACAACTTGGAATTATTTACATGGGCCTGCATTTGTATATGTATTTCCACAAAATGAAACCAAACGAGTCAGGGACACCCATTGAGATTCCTAGACATTCACTTATAGGATTACAGTATAGACAGTGTGAAGTAAAATAGTCAACATCCAGGCTCTATAACTGCAGCTTATATGTATATTGTAATACAATAAGGTAGAGCTGATAATAAATGTATAAAATGAAATTTATAATGGAGGGAAATAACAAACAGATGGAATAAGTTTAAAAAATAGAACATACAATATCAAAATCATGCGGGCAGAATATAAATGAAATATTTGTTTGAAGGTGAATGACAATGCTTGATGATGAATTTCACTAGTTTGGACTTCCATTGTCTACTATATAAAATGATTTGAAATCCCTGAAACAACTAAAAAAGAAGAATTGGAAATGAATAGCTGGTTTTTTTCATTTCTTTATTTTTATTTATACAATTGTTCTATTTTTACTTGTATTTTATTTCACTATTATTTTATGTCAGGTTTATTTTGGTTAATATAATTGTTATTTTCAGCTATTCATTTTCAATTCTTCTTTTTTAGGTGTTTCAGGGATTTCAAGTCATTTTATATAGTAGACAATGGAAGTCCGAACTAGTGAAATTCATAAATGAAATAATTTAAAACAAAATGGTTTTCAGCACCTTGAAAACTACCAAGTTACTATTTATAAGAGTCATAAAATACAAATCATGAATTTATAAAACAACAACAAAAACTAATTGGCGCTCCAGGGAGAATTGCTTGATTTCAGTGGCACATTTGTTTTTCAGCTGCAGAAAAACCCGAAAAAATCTGCAGCACTACATCATCTGAAGATCTTGATCTGCCAATGTCCTCTCTCCCATAAAACAAAATGTAGGGTGTCTCCAGAGGCTCCAATAGATTCAATACAATTCCCAGAACACTTAGTGACACGACTATCTCCAAACTCAAACCAGTCCGTTTCGTCTTTCCAAGGCGTAATAATGACTAGATTCAATGCCAGAGCCACAGTGAACAATGACTGCCTGAAGATTATAATTGTGGACTGCTAGATTGAAGTGTACATCCATTTCGAACCTTCGTAAGAGTCTGGTGCTTCCGTCAGAGGTTGAGTCATTTTAATTAAATTTACGTTTTTCATACACCGTTGTGAAGAGACTTCCATGACCTTTCAAATGAAGTATTACTCTACCCCTCTCCCCTATTCAAGTTTGAGGGGTTGAAGAGCCCCCTATTAGGGGGTTGCTCGTTCAAGCCTAAAATATACGTCAAAAGATGTCCCACAAACAAAAGCATTCTACGTGTTTTGGGAAATTTTTCCGCACACAATGGGATAAGAAATATACGGGGTGTTTGACCGTACGTAGGTCAATCTTTTCAACTGAGGATCTGAAGAGCACATCTGTGGATGTATGATGGTCCCACTAATAATTGAATCTGCAAATGTAGTGGAACAACCAAAATTATGTTTCGAACAGCTTAACGATAATCATTTTTCAAACAATAACTGGTGGAAGACATGATTGATATTATTTGTCAGTCAGGAGAAGCAAATGAATAGAGTACATTAGGAAAATGGGTGATTTACTCTGATGATTGATGATGAGATACACGTATTGATAATTTCTATTCAGTGGTCATGTGTTCAATAGTCTCTCACCTACGAAGATGTCACGAACTGTTGAAGGAGAAGTAATAAACACAAGCCGTTTTCATATTCACCTTAAAATCGCAAGAATAATCGGCATATCACCATGTATGACAGAGAATCCACTGTATAGAACCATTATTTTGAAAATAGTTTCCATATTATGGTTCTGTTTGTATTTGTGCAATAAATTCATGATGATGTTTTACAAATACGAAATATATTTCAGCAGAAGGGTTACTTCAGCACAAATCTTCGAGTTTTTCGATGATTCCGTTTCACTTATTTACATGGTGGCTGTAATGAGAAGTGGTACATTTTTCAAAATAGTTTGGAGGGAAATGCTGATTTTGATTCCACCAACTACTACGCGATTCTCTCAGAAGAAGATACTATTCGTTTACCTCAACATCATACTCAGCCACACTGTATCAATTTTATTCATCCTTGTACTACATTACATCTGGTATCGTGAGATTCATGGGCTTCAGTTGGTCTGTCTGTACGTTTCAGTGATTATGGAGAACTATTCGCGATTCGTACTTACAACTTTGATTTTTGATATGGCCAAGATCATAGAATTCCAATACAACAATTTGGAGAAGTTGATTCAGAAAACATTTCTATCGTCACCTTCGCCGAACACTTGTAGGAATAAATGCCTGCAAATCAAAACAAAGTACAATGAGTTGAACAGAGTTTCTCAGAAAATGAATGCAGTCTTTGGTATACCTTTGTTTGTTATAATGGTTTCTACAGTCTTTGCCTTCTTTGTTATTTGTGCTTTGGACCCTATGTTGCTGACAGAGGACCCAAATAAGGTAGATGACATCATTACAAGTGGAATCATGTATCTGCTTTATAATTTAGTAAGTAATAGCTCATACTTTATCATTCAGATTATATTATGCTTGAAGTTATCGATAGTGCATATTTTGGGGAAACTGAGTACTGAAAACTATATCACACCTGGATCTCTGCTAGCCCTCACAATGTTAATTTAATAATCTATACCAGGGGTCTCTAAACTACGGCCCGCGGGCCAAATCCGGCCCGCCAGTGTCATCAATCCGGCCCGCGACAGCCAATGATTTACTGTCATCAATCTGACCCGCGGCAGCCAATGATAGTTTAAGCATATTAATAACTAACAATTAATTGAAATGAATCACAGTAAAACAAAAACACTAATGAGATTTATGTGATTGTGATTTTCCACCGACAATACTTTGTAGTTGTGGATCAATTTTACTTGTACCAATTATCAAAAGAGATTCAAGATGCTCATCGGTTAATTGAGATCTGTAAACATCCTCTGTGTACTTCATCTTGGAAAACGTTTTCTCACACAAGTGAGTAGTACCAAAAACAGAAAACAACCCACGAGCAAATTTATGCAAATTATCAAATTGTTCCAGTGGAAGACTCTTATAAAATTCCAACAAAGATGAATTTTGATATTTGTTCTTAAGCATATCACAGCACCGTAAATCAATAATTTCCATTTGGACTTCCGGAACCAGGGTTTCAATGGCAGAATCAAAAGGATTTTGAAAAAGTCTAATTTAATTCGCAATGACATCAAAATCTGAAAAACTAGTATTGAAATTTATCTTCAAAGCACTCAAAGTTTCGATTGTAAAATTGACGGGAAATTCAGTCACATGTTTCAGAATGTTTGAAACATATTTCACGTAATTGCGATTGAAATAGTACTATTTTCTGCCTGAAGAATTTGATATTGCTGTATAAATCTCAAATTCAGTTCGTTCACATGATTTCTCAAATCGACATAGAAGGCTAACTTCCACATCCATTCACTATTTTCTGAATCGGCAAAATGGCGCTGCTTCTCTGCTCGAAGTTCAAAAAAGCGCTTAAGGACTTTTCCGCAATTAAGCCAGAGTATGGCAGTATGATATGGTAAATCATTTTCTCCAATCTGTTGAATAAACTCGCGGAATTGTCGGTGATTCAGCCCAGTGGATCTGATGAAGTTAACAAATGATATGACGGGTTTTAGAACTTTAGACATATCCAAATATTTTCCGCACAAGGACTGTTGATGAATGATGACAATGTAAGACTAATGGTTTTGAATGACCATCATTTTCTACAGCCCTTGACACAAGTGCAACCACTTGTGTTAAAGGCTGTAGATAATGGCTGTAGAAAAAGGCTTGCCTCCATCAGTTGTTATAGATTTCAAATTTCTCCATCGAAGGTTCTTTTCATTAATGGCATTTTCAACTCCCTTAAAAATATCTGCCCCAGTTGCCGTGCCGTGAATACTATCAATATCAAAAAGTTTTTCATACACTTCATAGCTTTTATCTACTCCGCGAATAAAAATCAACACCTGAGCAGTATCTGACACATCCGTTGACTCATCCAATGCTAGAGAAAACCACTCATGATGTCCATTTTTGTCAAACAGTTGGGATGATATATTTTCTGCGATGTCTTGCACCCTCCGAGCCACGATGTTTGCTGACAAACTGACACTTTTAAATAAATTTACCTTTTCGGGGCATATTTCTTCGGCTACTGCAATCAAGCATTCTTTTATCATTTCTCCATCGATGAATGGTTTGCCACGTTTTTCTATTTCATGAGTCACACGAAAGCTGGCGCAAGTTGCAGACTCTTGTTCAGTATTCGCTTTGGTAAACAAATATTGCTGCGATTTGAGTCCGCGTTTCAAAGCTTCAAATATTTTCTTTCGCAAACTTCCTGTATACTTGGAGTAACTTTGAAAATGATTCGATTCATAGTGTCGTTTAATGTTATAGTCTTTGAGAACAGCGCCTTATTACTGAATTCAATCACAAAATACTGAAAGTTCCATTTTTCTTGGAACGTTCTGCATTCACTGTCGATTTTCCGCTTCTTTTCCATACCAACAAATCACACAAAAAGTCAAATCAAAATACTTCTATTGACGGGTGTTACTTTATTTCACAATAGACAGTTTCGCTTCCTTCGCCTTTTCTACGCAGACTATCTCGTAGTTGCGCCGCTAGCCTTTTTATATGCAATTATTACTACCATCTCGAGGTGATCGAAATACACTAGCTAGAACCAGAACTTTCTCGAACCAACGCGGTAATTCCAAATATTTAATTACGCCTAATGCCACCTAGAGGGTAGCTGAAAAAGATAGTACATAGTACCACTACTCGCTGTCGTTAAGTGTCACAATACACAATAATAATTAAAATGCAAAAAAAGCGTAAGTTTGCTTAGGTCACGCACTTTGCGACTCTCCTAGTCTAGAAATATAGTTAAGGGCAGAAATTTGCCCTTGGAACAAACTGAAAAAATCATTATGGCCCGAAGGCTTCAAAGTTTGGAGACCCCTGATCTATACTAATACAGTGCATTTCTTTAATGCCCCCCCTTTTATTATATGAACGGGTCAACTCTAAAAATTAAAATTTGGAATAATGAAATTGATGCGTGAATACTTCATTTTGAAGTGAAATTGATAGATGAAACTTTCAAGATCGCGACTGGGCGCCATCTGGAAAAAAAAACTAAATAGAAAGGGGGGTCTTGTGATACATCATTTTGAAGCTCCTGTCAAATGCTTCACAATCCTTGAATATAATGTCAATATCTTCAACTACTACAAAATGGCGGAACTTTTGATAATTGCCTGAATTCATTGACACTTAACTACATAATATGAGATAATAAGCTTGAAGTCAGTTCAGAAAATGCTCAAAATGATTGCCTTGAACTTCTTGACATATGAACAGCCTATTCGATATTTCACGCCAAACATTTTCAAACACCATAACGTCAATATCTGTACAAATATTCATTATTCTCTGCCGTATATACAATATTGGAGCAGGTTCAGTTTCGTACACCTTTTGCTTCAAATAGACCCTTGGAAAAAGTCCAAAGGTGTCAAATCTGGCAAGCGGACTGGCCAGTCTGTAGGACCTCAAGGAACGGGAAAAGTAGTATCGATATATTTTCTTACTCATCTGGAGTAACGTGGTGGTGCTCCATCTTGTTGGAATACAATATCCATATCAAATTTATTAGGATTCGCTTCGACGATTTCAGTGATGAGATAATCAACAGTAGTTTCCAGCATATTCAAATGCAGTTCCACTGATAAATTTTGATGAATAAATAATGGTCTTACAAAATGGTTACTACCAAAAGTTTATTTTTTCTGGATATTGGGTATGTGTTTCCCGGAAAAGGTGAGGGTTGGTGTCACTCCAATAACGATGCAACTAATTTTCCTTCATTTCCAGTATTTTGATATTAATATAAGTCACAAAAAGGATTTGAAGCTTCATAAGAGTTATTTAATCATTTGCGAGCGCTTTCGATAGCTGGTCGTGCTGTCATCATCTAGGCTCTATTCAGAGCCTAGAGCCTATGTCTCTTTGGATTTATTTTCAGCATTTATTATTTTATTATTGTAACGCGTCATCGCTGAAAACGCGACTCGAACGCGGGCAAACGCGTGAGGGCAAGATTCTTGGTTCAGTAGCCAAAGCTAGTGAACCAAGAATTTTGGTTCACTAGTTATCACGATAAGATCAACTTGACGCAAGCCAGTAAGTCATTAGGGTCGCGCCTACTGTAAGACGACGGTGACCGATGCGCGGGGTACAGGGGCGGTCTAAGCAATAACGCGTCATCGCTAAAAACGCGACTCGAATGCGGGCAAACGCGTGAGGGCGAGATTCTTGGTTCAGTAGCCAAAGCTAGTGAACCAAGAATCTTGAAATATGCAGGTAAGTTCTTTGTATAGCGTTAGTAAGCATCAAGAAAGGGAATCAGGAGTTTCCACCTCCAAGGGGGAAAGTATGAGTACAAAGATTTTCGTCAGTTTTGAAGTAGGAAACCTGAAGGTTTGGGTTGACAAAAAAATTGTAACTATCTATTCAAAATGGTCTGTCACGAAACTTAATGTGACAAACCAAATTCAGTACAGTACAAAGTTCGCTGTCTCAGTTGGTTTACCATATTATTTAGCCCATTTACTGATTATCAGAACTTCTTTTATTGACGTTTCTGAGGAATACATTCCTTTTTAGTGTGTCACTATGAAAATTGTTCATTTTTCATTGAGAGCGTAATGATAATCATTGGCAGGAAACAAAAACAGGAGACATTATCGACATTCGTTTCTCACAACGACAAATAACGTCAATCAGAAAATTCAGTCTGATAGTGATGTACACGTCGAATGCTTTTAGTAATTATCCATTCGGTGGTAGGATGTTTAGTGGTATTTTGACTTCCTGAAATGATGTACCCAATTCTTGGAAAAGAAGCAGAAAGTACATTGATTTTTCAAATTTATCTCACAATAGGAAAACTCATTGGCATAACGCCATGTGGAAAGAGGGATTCGATGTTTTCATGTGTACTTTCAAAATTACTTCTGATATTTTGGTGCGTTTTGTATTTATGCGCCAAACTCAGAGAGATGTATTCTTTGAAATGCTGGAACAACTTCGTGCAAGGTTCTGTTAGTTCCACTATAATAATTGATTGCATGGAGCAGAGTGTTGGGTTTTCATACATGATTGTAGCGGTGACAAAAAGTGTCTTGTTGGAAACATGTTGGAGAGAAGTGATTAGCTCGTTTCTATCACCAGCCAGGCAGCTTTACAGAGGAAATATAGTTTCGTGCTTCCTCAAAATCACAATGGGGCACTTCATATCTCTCTCACTGATCATTATAGAAGTTTACTCTTGGTACGGTGCTGATCATGGATTTGACCTGATTTATCTCTGCTACTACATTTCCCAGATAATGGAAACATATTCAAGATACGTTCTAGTGGCTATGATCTGGGAGATGGCCAAGATTCTGGAATTCCGCTACAGCAACTTGGAGTACATGATCAGTGATACCTTTTCGAAGCCATTCCAACATGAAATTGAAAAAACGCGGATGAAATTCAGAGTTCGGAAAATCAAGTCTGATTATAATGTACTGAGTAAGATGTCGCAAGAGATGAACGCAGTTTTTTGTTGGAATGCTTTTATGCTGATGGTATTTACGGTGATTTCGATTTTGAACGCCTCTAGTTGGAGTTTATATCACAGCTCGATTGCAGAAGTTACTGAAAGGATAGACGCTGTCATCACATCTGGGATCATCTATCCCCTCTACAACTTGGTGAGTGATTCCGTTCAGACACGGTATTGGCTGTATCGGGAACTCTAATAATCAGAGCGACCATTCCAAGAGTGTGTTCTGGGTGGAATGTATGGAGTTCATAGAGAAAAAAGTGGTCATTAGTTTCCGTTCCCGTAGGGTCGCATTATGTCAATAAATATAGGCGGTATTTATTAGAATATAGATGTATACAGGGTGAAACTGAATAAGTGTAAAACATTTGAGGAGGTGATTCCTCATCGAAAAAAAGATAGGATCTCTCATATAAAGAAACTTCATTGAAGCATCCCTTGTTAAGATACAGCCCCTTAAAGGGAGTACATAATATTTGTATAACACTTTTTTTCACAAGCACTAAAGAAGTTACAATATTGAAATTGACCTGACGTTCTGTAAAACCGAAAAGACACTTAGCCAGTAGTTTATTTGGTTTACCCCATGATTGTAAGGGGTGGAAAACGCAAACCCTAAAATTTATTTCCAATGTAACTTTTTGTTTCATTAGTTGTTTACCATTCAAAAATCTATTTTCGATAGCCTGTTTCATTCTAAACAAAAAATGTTTCCTGTGTTTTTTGCCCAGAATAAACCAGTTCGCAGCAAAAAATTATTTTACGAACAACTACAGAAATACATCGTCATAAGTGCGAACTGGATTTATTGTTATTTTGTAGTTAGTACCTGCATTGAACGATTAAAGGGTATTGAACAAAACTAATTTATCAATAACAAAACCTCCAGACATTACGCATGCGTCTAGACATCGGCGCATTGAGCCTCGTATTCGCTCAAATATTCCTGGAGTCTCTCTGATTACCCTGCACGCATCGATGGTGCGGTTTCTAGAATCCTCTACATCGCGAACAGGAGTACGATGAACCAAATGCTGTAAATGGACCCAAATAGAGAAATCGAGAGGATTGAGATCCGGGGATTGAGCGGGCCAGATCTGTGGTCCTCCTCGACCTATCCACTGATTTGCATATGTTTCAGTTGAATGCTAACGTGCTACTTGACTAAAATGGGCGGGAGCACCATTATGCATAAAAACATATCCCTTCTGACGCCCAAAGGAACTTCCTCCAGCAGAACTGGATGCACTTCTCTTAAAAATAGAACGTATGCCTCACCATTTAATCGGGGAGGTAGAAAATGAGGCCCAATTGAATCATCCCTAATAACTCCGAGCCACACGTTAGGAGAAAACTTCTTGATGGTTAGTTTCGACAATAGCTTGAGGGTTTTCATCACCCCATGTGGTAATTATGAAAATTAATAATTTTGTCTTGAAAAAAACTACATTCGTCTGTGAATTCTATCGTCTTCAGAAAGTCACAATTTCTTCTAGTCATTTCCAGCATCCAGTTGCAAAATTCAAGACGGTTCGGAAAGTCTCGCGGTAACAGTGCCTGTACTCGTTGCAGATGGTAAGGGTTTGAGAGTTGTTCCTTTAAAATTCGAAATACCGTCATATGATCAACATTTAGCTGGAAAGCAATCTTTCTAGTACTGGTAGCAGGTTGTTCTTCAATCAAATTGAGTACTGCTTCCTCAAGCTGTGGTGTTCGTACTTCTCGATGGCGACCACAATCCTTCGTTCTTTTGTAGAATGAACTATATTCTCGTAATCGTTGATGAAGTTGAGCAAATATTCTATGAGAAGGATGCTGCCGTTGAGGATACATTTCAGCATATCGTCTAGAAGCTTCTAACCCATTCCCCTGCGACAGACCGTAAACGTTCCATATTTGTGTATTCCATATTGATAACACGTGAATTATCAAAGTAACAAATTAAAAACAGAACAACAACACACAATTAGTATTAACTCAATTTTGAAAATTCACAAACTGACAGCGTCATACCAATTTAATTGTCACTATCGCTAATAGCGACCTACTAGATAGATTAGTTTCGTATTTTCGCATTCATGACGATGTAGTTGTTCGTAAAATAATTTTTTGCTGCGAACTGGCTTATTTTGTGCGAAAAACTCTGGAGACATTTTTTGTTTAGAATGAAACAGGCTATCGAAAATGAATCTTTGATTGGTAAACAAATAATACGACAAAAAAATACATTGGAAATAAATTTTAGGGGTTGCGTTTTCCACCCCTTATAACCATGGGGTGAACCAAATAAATTTCTGGCTAAGTGTCTTCTTGGTAGTACAAAACGTCAAGTTAATTTCAATATTGTTACTTTTTTAGTGCTTGTAAAAGAAATTGTTATACAAATTTTATGTGCCCCCTTTAAGGGGTTGTGTCTTAACAAGGTATGCTTCAATGAAGTTTCTTTATATGAAAGATCGATGAGGAATCCCATTTGATGCGGACTTTATGTGTGACACTGTATATATAATTTCACCACATTCCAAAATATTCCGGAAAGCCCTTCGAAAGTATGAGGGATTCATATTTGAAACTATTAGATCCTTTACAATTCCAGAACCTGGTTTGAGAAAATAAATGTCATGATTATTTGAATTTAATTCATTTAAAAGGACCAAAAGATCAATGTCTTGACCCACAACAATGACAGTTTTATCAGTATATCTGGCAATTTCTATCAAGGTCTTAATTATGTCAGCAACAGCATCAAGTCATATGTTCATACTAATTGGCTTATTTGAACAAAAATGAAATTTTTGTAGCTTCTGCTGTGTTGGTGAACTCAAATATGAACAACCTCTTGCTCAGGTTGGAAAATAACCTTTCTATCTAGGATACAAGAGAAGGTTATTCCGTAGTGTGATATATTCATAACAATTCAACTCTATTGTTAGTATTACCTAGTATATAGAAATGTAGGCTGTAACGGCTGGCGTCAATGTTTTAATTGGTTTTCGGGTTTTGCCGTAGTTTTCTTTGATTATAATCTCCAAACGATTCAACTGACTTCAACCAAATCACTGAAAATAACTGCCGCAGTTGCAGTTGAAACGTTCAGAGATTATAAACAAAGAAGACCACGGCACCACATCATCTAGCATAGTTGGAAGTCAGATATTGGAATTTAACTATTGTTACTGAAGTATCAATAGTTAAATGTATATGCTGTGTGTTTGATAATAGTATATTATGCAACGATCATGTTATGATGGTTATTAAGACACGAGCATTAACCGGGATACGAAACGAGCCAAAGGCGAGTTTTGTATGGTATATGCGAGTGTATTAATAACCATTACATGAGAGTTGCATACGCTATTTTTTCTAAACCCGATAAATAATGAAAAACTATAAATTTTATATTTGTATTGAACACATTTACAGTAATTGACTCATATTTTTTTTAAAAACACAAACTTAATGGTATTATCATGGATATGTAAAAACTATAAAGATTCTAATTATATTTATATTGAATATAACAACTGTAATTAATCTGATCTTTTAAAAATATTGGAATCGATGGTATTCCTTCTATATCGCTGTTTTCAGACATTTTGATAATATAGGTAGGTAATATGAAAACTGATTTTGACAAATGAAGCAATTAGTTACTTAGGTTAGAATCTTGGACAAATAAAGGAACAGGATTCTTGATTGAAAAATTATGGGTTTCTATTGGTTGATAATCTGTATCGTTATGAAAAATCTGTATCATAATGGATATCATTATGAAACGGATTATGGTCATATAAGTGTATTGTTAGAGTACGGGTGTAGAAAAATCATTTTATGAACCACCCAAAGCGACAAGAGACTCTTTAGTGCTTTTGAGAGTTCAAAAACCTCATTCTTCATCTAAGTGACAATATTTTTCCTGAGCGAGTCATTTTGTTACTGAATAGACTTGATCTATAATCTTGAAGTAACATATTTGTTTCAGATTCAAATCGCCTTCTTGATAATGTCGTTCGACAGATTGGAACGTTGTGGACAGAAAATTATCCAAACCTGCTATCTTCTACAGGAAAATATAGATAAGTCACCCGTAGGCGACGAGCTCGTCTATCTCACGCAGTACCTAGAGAAACTAGCACCCGCTTTCACTATTGCCGGATCCATAAGAATCAACAGAAATACTATCCCAGCTCTTCTTTCATTCACAACTCCATACGTCATAGTTATAATACAGTTGAACAAATAATTTGAGAAATATCCCATTTATGAATCTTTTGAGAGATTTCAATAGCAATGATTTCAATGATTCTTTATATATTTCTCAATGAGAATTAAATTCATCTCTCTGTTTTTCGTTAACGTTAGAACATTAATTTGATTCAGTTCTATCGTTAGCGTTGGAGCACTAATTTGAAAGATCTCACGGCGATATCTTACTTCAATATACAGGGTGTTTGTTGAACATGTGGCAAAAATTCAAATGACTGTTCCTTGGTTTATTTCAAAGACATTTTGTCCTTTGATGATTTTTGATAGGGCGCTTTGCTTTTAAGATACGTGTAAAAAAAAATTCAGCAATAACAATTCTGCTAATTTTAAAATTAATAACGTATCAGAAATGAAAGTATAACGTACTACACTGGGTTCAGGGTTGTTACTCACCCTCGCTAGGGGGTTGAAGGCACAGGTAGAAAAATACATCTAAAATGTGTCCCCCTCAAAAGCAAAATTGACCTGTCAGAGCAGTTTTGTGTTAAGTTACAAAAAAAGGAGAAAAGCAAGGTGCATACTTTTCGTTGAACCACTCTGTATAGTTCTATCGTTAGAGTTGAAGCACTAATTTGGATCATTTCATGTGAATATCCTGTTTCAAAATATAGTGATTCAATGCTTCTGCATATATTTCTTGAAGAGAATTCAATCTTTTTGTCGTGTTTCACTATGAGATTTACATATATTTCTATCATCATAGTTGAAGCACTAATTTAAATGATTTTATGTGAATATCCTGTTTCAAAATATAGTGAATCGATGCTTCTGCATATATTTCTTGAAGAGAATTCAATCTTTTGTAGTGTTTCACTATAAGATTTACATATATTTCTATCATCATAGTTGAATCACTAATTTAAATAATTTTATGTGAATATCCTGTTTCAAAATATAGTGAATTGATGCTTCTGCATATATTTCTTGAAGAGAATTCAATCTTTTTGTCGTGTTTCACTTTCACATATATTTCTATCATCATAGTTGAAACACTAATTTGAATAATTTTATGTGAATATCCTGTTTCAAAATATAGTGAATCGATGCTTCTGCATATATTTCTTGAAGAGAATTCAATCTTTTTGTCGTGCCACTATAAGATTTACATATATTTCTATCATCATAGTTGAAGCACTAATTTAAATAATTTTATGTGAATATCCTGTTTCAAAATATAATGAATCAATGATTCTGCATATATTTTTTGAAGAGAATTCAATCTTTTTGTCGTGTTTCACTATAAGATTTACATATAGTTCTCTCAATAGAGTTGGAGCACTAATTTAAATGATTTTAAGTGAATATCGTGTTTCACTATAAGATTTACTTATAGTTTTATCATTAGAGTTGAAACCATAATTTGAATGATTTCATGTGAATATCGTGTTTCCATATATTGTAATTCGATGGTTCTTCACATATTCCTCAAAGAGAATTGAATCTTTTTGTCGTGTTCCACTATAGGATTTACATTTAGAGTTAAAGCACTGATTTGAGTTATTTCATGTGTATATTTTGTTTCAAAATATAGTAATTCTATGATTCTGCATATATTTTTTGAAGAGAATTCAATCTTTTTGCCGTGTTCATACAAGATTCACATATGCTTTCATAGTTAGAGTTAAAGCAATGATTTGTATGATTAGATGTAAGTAATTTGTTTTAATATATAGTTATTCAACGGTTCTACATATATTCCCCAAAGAAAATTCAATCTTTTTGTTATGTTTCACTATATGATTCTGATATGGTTGTATCGTTACAGTTGGAGCACTAATTTGAATAATTTCATGGTAACGCCTTGTTTGAATATATAGTAATTCAGGATGGGTAGGTATATCCGAAACAGGCATGAACATTCAAAGTTCAGTTCTAAAGTTTTGTTTACTGTCAGTCTGCAAGCATAGCCCACTGACTAATAGGAAAGTTTTTCTTCCTTATTCAGAGGAATCGGGCAAATTTTGGATATGCAGTTGGTTAGTACCTTGTCCACTAGATGGAGTGACACTTTGTGATGTTCGCTCCAACTTAGGAAGAGGAATGAAATACTCTGGAAGAATTCCGATTTTCAATTATGGAATATCCTTGACTTTAGGTCGATGATGGCCACTATGTTGCATTGACGAGTGGCTAATGAGTCCGAAACCGGTCTGCAAGTGTACTCGTTCCAAAATTGAAGGTCAACTCTTTCAGTTGTATTGCCAATTGCATATGCAGGAAATTTCCTGTGAAGATTTCCGGACTGACGCCTGTCGGATATAATCCAACGCCGTTTGTGGTATTAGCCAGGGGAGTAGTTGTTTTCTGATAGGCGTCAGTCCACTCAACCTACTGTGTAGGTATATCCGAGACAGGCTTGAACATTTAAAGTTCCTTCCATTGGATTTGTATGGGAATGTCTGCAAATATTCATCATCAGTGACCGGTAGTATTTCAAAATGAATTTTCTATATTGTTTTGTGTGAAGGGAATATTACAGACGAGAAGTTTTCAAGTAGACAACCTGTATAACAGTTATTGAAAATTGTAGTGAAGTTTCAAGTATAGATGTGTTTGAATAAAGCTCATTTTCCTCGAATTTCATTCCTCAATTGTGAAGGAGTCGACGATTCTCTATAACAATTTTCTTCGACAATTTTCTTTTATCATCGACTGTTCCTAGGAAGGAATTCGATCTTGTCAACCATGAAATTCTTTCAACAAAACTAGAACTGTACGATTCCAAAGGAGTGGTACATGCTTGGCTGAAAAGTTATCTGACAAACAGGATGCAGCATGTTCAAGTAAACAATCACACTTCGTTGAAAACAATAAATGATGCAGGGGTTCGGCAGGGTTCTGTTTTAGGTCTCCTGTTATATTTGATATACGTGCATGACATTTCTAATGAAAGTTGTATAATGTATGCAGACGACACCTCCCTTATAGCTACAGGGAGTAATGTAGAGAAAACAGTTCTGAAGGCCATTGAAGAAATCAAAATATCTGGGGAATGGTTTTCTTCAAATGTATCAGTTTTGAACATGGAGAAGACAACGTTCATAAGATTAGGTCACTCAAATAATAAATTCGACCACAGCTTCTTGCTAGAATCTGACGGCAGATCTATAACTCAAGCACCTTCTACGATGTTCCTGCATATGAATGAAAGCTGTACATGGACTACCCAAATAAATTAAGTGAGCTAAAAACTAGCTCCAAAGTGTTATCTTCTGTACCAACTCAGAAAAACCTTTGAAAAATCTGTATTGATGATAATATATTCTGCACACCTTCACTCAGTAATGACATATGGAATCATAGTATAGAGAGTATCACAGGAGGCCGATAGGGTACTCAAACTCCAGAAAAGAGCAGTGACATTATCAACCTATTTCCAAATGATATGAATCGCATGCAAGTTTGGTGTATATCAAGAATAGAAAGATAAAAAAAACTTTGTTGAAAAACCGAATGTAATATCATGGCTGAATTTGAAGAAAGGAAGTCACTTTTAGAACTACAAGATGAATGTAAAGTTGGAGTTTTCCATTCTTTCAATAACTGAAAGCACCTTGAAGTAGGATGTCAGGAACAGTCATAAACAAGCACCCAGAAGCAACTGGTTGCTTCCCATTCCTCACCCGCATTTGGAAGCATGTCTAAATGAAATTTTCTGATAGTTGGGTGAGAGAATTTCGATGAACAACCCGACGAAACGTCCCTCAGGCATTAACTACATAACTTAATAACATTCCTCATACAACGAGAATACGCAAAGGAACGAGGATATATTGGCCAATATCGTGACTGGGATGGCAGAAGCTGCATCTACACGAGATGAAAAATTAACATTTGCCTGGAATTTATTTCATGAAGTAAACTGATATTTCGGAAATTATGGCCTTTCATAAATGTGTGGAGCGTATTCTTTGTTGTTTATGGGTCGAATGTCTTGGGTTCGGGATAATTAATTTCCGGTCTGCCGTACCATTTGGACAGTGGCGTCCGTTTCATCTGCTTCAGTAGGAATATATGGGACGGTATCTTTTTACATATATTCTCGTTATGAGTGGACCAATTTAACGAGTCGTCTAGTTGGATTCACAAAAGATTTAAAGAACTTCCAGTTCGTAAATTATTTTGAATGGAGACGTTAATGGTTCAAGTTTTGAGTCTATTCAGTTTGAGCTCATTATAATTGTACCATATCTCAGCTTTGTCTTCAATTTGGTTTATAGTGGTATGGAGACTATCAATATTTTTTTGGGATGAGAAATAGGTAGCATCAAAGGTCATTAATATATGTGATGAATAAGAGTGGTCCCAAAACAGATTCTTGTGGGACACCATGTGGATTTTCCTGTGTGTCCGATTTGCCGCTCTTTGAAGATACATATTGTTTCCTACCGGTCAAATATGAACGAATAAAAGAAAGTGTAGGACCTCTCATCCCGTAAAATTCCAGTTTTTCGAGAAGGAGGTCATGAGAGACACAATCGAAAGCTTTCATGAGGTCACACAAAATTGAAACAGCATGTTTACCTTCTTCAAATCCTTTTATAATCGCGGCGACAATTTGACAGACAGCGTTCACTGTTGATCTACCTGCACGAAAACCAAATTGGTGTTTGTGAAGAAGATTGAATTTTTCGAAAAAGGCACTTGAACGGTTTTTTAAAATTATTTCGATAACTTTGCCAAGAGTACAGATTATAGAGATGGGTCTGTAATTTTGAGGGTATGTATCATCACCTTTTTTTAAAAATAGGCACCACTTTAGATAATTTGAAAGCAGTGGGAAATACACCTTGACAGAAACATTCGTTTATGAGAATTGTAAAATGGTTCAGAATAATTCCAAGAGAATCTATCAATATTTCAATATTTTACGAAATAATTACAAATTTCTTAGAATCCGAATTTGACAACACGATCCTGATTCATGAGTAAAGTCAAGATCCTCGTACTTCCATGCCTTCCACAGCTTGCGCTTCGCGAAAAACCCAATATCAAATATGCCACCATGAATTTCTATCATGATGTCACTTCCATTCTATTTGTATCGATTCTTCTTCCACCGAAGCGAATAAGCCCCTGTTGCGAATGAAAATGAAATCCCTGAGTTTTTTGAGTATGATTCGATTTGGTTACTTCGCAAACGCTGCCTAGCGTTAACGCCTCAGTTCGTGCGTACTTCATATACGATTTGCGGGATATTCGATAAATAAAGAATGTTGGTGCATTGGAAACCTGAATTTCCGCTGGCATTCCGTTGATAACGTTATTGGCAGAGAGATATATTTGTCCGAAATTGTAGTAACCTATTTCATGGACTTTATTTATCACTGGGTATAATTTCAGTTCAGTTCATTTCGAAAATCTATGCTTGCTACAGTTGTTTTTTTCGTCCGTCCACTTTTCATCAATTCATAAATTAATTATATTCATCGCTTATTATTTTTCATTTCTTGTTCAATTTTTCACCGTATCTGAGAGTCCTTCATGTTTGCTACGATACCGTAGCAATAGAAGCAGTTTTGGACTTTTCAGACTCTATAGCTGAGTTGGTATTCACTTCATCTAACAGGAAAAATTGAATAATGTGTGTCATTGCTGATATTAGAGAAGGCCTCAGAACGCAGTGTCAAAAAATGTCAGTTTTTTTTTCAATTCAAAATATCGTGATTGGAGGGTGAATAGAAATTCCCCCTCCTTTCTGAGCAAATCTGGATCGCCTTTGACGTCATTCAACAAAGCCTAAACGATACCTACCAATACGACGTTTTTTTTGTGAAAATTTCGCAATTCTGTAACGAACTCCACAGCCACACGATTCATGTCCAAAATTCCCGGAAAATTGCAACCGATGTGCCATCTTCTGTATCCTCTCTGATAGTGATTTTACCATTCTCCATATCTACTTTCTCAACATTTTCATCGGTTGTTGATGTATCGCGGCGTCCAGGATGAGCGTCGTCATTAATATTATTAATTCCTTTATTCAGCACAGGCTGATATACAATATGTTTGATCCTAACTATAATTAGGCTAATGCAAAAATATCCAAACTATAAATTACAGTCATATATATGACTGGCTTCATTCACAAATAATGAACTTCAAGCACTCATATCAGATATCTACACATAGGTGGGCAACAAAGGTAAGACAAAAATACTGATATAGAAACAAAGTAACAAACACAACACTTTAAAAACCATGGAATAGTAATGAAGTTATTGAACTCAAGAAATAACAATAAAATCAAATCGAATCAAATTCACACTGGCAGGTGGCAATGAAAAACATTATAGCTCATAACCTGAAATTGAATTCTGACCCGAAACACAAAAGGTAGGAAATTGAAAAAAGAATGGAAATCCAACGTGGACAAGACTCACTACAAATAATTACAGAAAATAAGAACTTGGGTTTGTGGCTAGATGCTGATCTGAGATTTCACAAACATATAAATTCACTTTATCGTAGCTCGTACAGTATCTTTCGTCAACTGTATCAAAGTAGAGTTGAGTATTATGACTTCCAAATTGAAGTTGAAACTTTGCGAAACCCTCATATTGTCTAGATTAGCATATTGCGATATAATCTACGGGCCTGCTTTGATACAAATTGATGTAAGTCGCTTACAAAAAATACAAAACAATTGCATTCGTCTTTGTGTTGAAGCTATATATAAGACAATTTTCAGCTAAATAAAAATGAATTGGTTGTTTTATCGGCGACAGGTAATTGGTGTAGTCAGAAAGAAGTTATGGGATGCAGTGAAAATTTGCGAACTCGAATAAGTGAAATATGAATTCATAAAAGGACATAATCCTACTGGAAGCATTCGTAAATTGAGGCTTTTGAAATTCATTGTTCATCTGTTGATAGTTACTCACCAAAGTTTCAGTAATTTTGGACGCGTAGTTGTTATATAGCGGTGCTTTGAATACTACCAAATAGCAAAGTGGCTCACTAAGGAATTTGTAACCTTGTCTATTGCGGAACCAGGTTTTAATATAAAAAACTCTTCAGAGTTGATACAACATACAAAAAACGTGGTTCTGCAAGAAGGTGAGATTTTGGTTTCTTTTGATGTTAGTTCCTTATTTCCTAGCGTCCCAATTCCACAGACCTTGCAATACCTCAGGGAATTACTAGAGAAAAATAATTTCAATAATAACGATGAATTCGTTTCTTTTACTAATTTGTGAATGGAACAAAATCGGTTCCAGGTAGAAGGTTGCTTTTATGAACAACAGGAAGGAACGCCCATGGGAAATCCCTTATCCCCCCTACCTGGCAGACCTTTTCATTAGCAGATTCGAAATGGAAACCATAGGAAAGTCAAAGTATTTTCCTAGGATTTGGCTAAGGTATGTGGATGATATTTTCGCGATATTTGGTACCAAAAAATCGAATATTCAAAAAAGAATAACGTACAATACAGGAAATAGCAGCCACTAACCGTTTTTCGAGGAGTATTGTAGATGACATAATAAGAAAGAATAAGTTCAGGTTAAGAATGAACGAAATCTCGACTTTCAGAAAGGGCAAAACCAAGATAAATACATCTCAGTTCCACACCACCAATATACGAGGAACTTTGGAAAGATTTTCAAGGAAATAGGTATGAAGGTGATTTTTAAAACAAGTCATTCACTACAGAGCCTTTTGGGAAGTCGAAAAGACAAAGTCGAGAATTCGAAAAAGTCTGGAATTTACGAAATTGAATGTAAGCACTGCGATGCAAAATATTATGGACAGACAAAAAGATCTATTAAAGATCTATAAGGAATACATAGCACACTTAAAATATGGAAGACCTGAAAAATTAGCAGTCGCCCGTCATATTTTGCAACAAAACCATTCCATAGACTTCAGGTCATCGAGAATAGTTAGACAAGTTAACAACAACAAGCAACTAGATGCCTATGAGAGTGTAAAAATAAGTAAACATAATAATATTATGAATAACGATGATGGACCAATACCATTCACCTGTCTCTTTTAAACCTGTGGACTTGTTCAAACGTGAGTGTTTTTTATTTTTTGGGCCTATAACTTTCATTTTTCCGCTTCAAGAAAGCTATTACTTTGAAATATTCGCTTGTATCAACACAATTTTTAAGGAGCACACTCGACTTCATCATTAAAAACTTGCTCCACAAAGTTGACGAGTTCCATATTTTTGATTTCTCTTCTATATAGGCTAAAAAGTCGGTTTTTTTTTTTTGTATTATGATTTTTTTTCGGGGTGCCAAAGAAGAGCCATATTTTTTTTTTAGTTTTGCTTATATGCGCACTCAGTATTTTTGACCATTTAATAAATATTGTTGTAAGTTACATTCGTTTAATAAGCACCCGTCAACTTTATTTTTCCTAAAGCGATCTAAAAAAAAATTATTGCCATTTTTAAAAATATCCCTAGATTTTTCCGATGTGTGTATTTATTCAGTACACCTCTTACTTTTGCTTCCTACGTAGATATTTCGGTTGATTCTGGTATTATAATTATGATAATATTCATTATATGTAATTTTTCTGCTCAAGTAGTTCGAAGATAGATAGTGATACATCCCATTTATCAGTACCATTGTTTGATAGTACACATAATCATTTAATGACATCCATTTAAATTCTCTCAACATTATGACTATTGGCGTGTCTCTTGGTACCCCCAATATGATTCTCATGGCTCTATTTTGTTGCTTTTGAAGTCAATCCAACTCGTTTTCATTAGCCGTAAATAATACTGAAGAACTGAAAGTGACATGTGGTAAAACTAATGTATTATAAATTGTAATTTCCGACCATCTAGATAGGCTGGGTGATACTCTCACCGAAAAATTGACCTTATTGGTGATAGTTTTTATCACTCTCAATACATGTTCTTTGAATATTAGTCCTTGGTCAATTAGTACTCCCAATACCATTAGTTTTGATATTTATTCCATATATACTCTGTAATAATAGCATTTCCTGTAACTGGGTACTCCTGTTGGAAATAAATCGCTCTTTTTTCCTATAAAGGAAAAGAGTTAGAAAACGTTATTACACAGGTGTAGATGATACTTCAGAACTGATTATTACCTGTCATGTTGGCATGACAATGACGTTCAGTATCGAGATAAAAAACTTTAAGTAGACGAAAATAAATGATTTTCATTCATGTAGATTTACAAATGTGAAAAACTGAAAAAATAGTCCTGATACGTTTGAATGCCTTCTTCATTATCACCGTTCCACCCATAAAACTTCCCCTATTCATATACACAAAATGAAACCAATAAACAATTGAATCAAATAGTACATACAACTCTAATGAATAAAATAATACAATGAAAATATGAGCACTCATTACTCCCGTTCGAAAATAAAATATAATGTGTCTCATCTATTTCGGGTGTTTTTGTTGAAATTTGGACTTTTCAATTAATGAACAACAGCGGTTTTTCTATTTGTTTTTCTTCTAGTTCCGAAAGAGCAATTTTCCACTGGTTCCTGGAGAAGTAGTTCCCTAATTGGTTTTCCCTCTAGTTCCTTCAAGAGCAACTCACTCGTTAGGTCCTGTATAAGTTCCTGGGTCCGGAAAAAGCAGTATTTCATGAGTCTCTGAAAGAGGGCTTTTCCTATTGTTCTGCCGAAGAGCTGACTTTTTTTCGGCGATTTGTCGATGGTGATACATCATCGGGACCCATTGTTACACTTTCAATACCCATTTGCAATCTTTATACTGATTCCTCTAATTTTGATTTCGTCATAACCTGTTTTATTACTCAGTGATAGACATTTTGTCTTTTCACTATTCAGTTTGAGAGTGTTGACATTACACCATCGACTAACTCTGCAGAGTTCACTATTTAGAGTATCGACCAGCTACCGGGAACAGTAATATATTAAGGTGACCTCTGCAAACAAACTAATTTTGCACGAGTACATCAACATGAAAAGATAAAAAGAATCGCTAATCGAATATACACCGAGTGGTTAATGAAATAGAAATCCAGGGAAGTTCTTAAAAGTTGCAAAAAAGTGGTAATCTGCCTCAAAATTTTTTCTGCAAATATCCAATGCAACCAATACATTTTTCGGTACATTTTAGCATGTTTCGCCTTCGAAGGCGGGTAGACGGTCTATGCGTCTAGATAACCCCTGCATCAGGATTCACGTCCGAAACAATGCCAATAGATATCCAGGCAGGACAGCGGATGAAAGTCAACGAGCGGTGATTGTCCCATCACTCCCAGAATCTCATAAATCAGTCAGCTTTGCATCAACAACAGAACCACTTAGTCAAACGAGCTGTTGTGTGCTCGCAGAATGGAGATGGTGGACGGTGCAACTTTTTCACGCCGCCAGGATGATAATGGGATAATCAATCTATCGACAAGTTGTCGATGACTGGAGAGGGCGGAGATCGCATTAGTGGATCATAGTTCTTGTATTAAGGGTCATTTTTGGTGTGGAAATCAGAGCATCCACTACATGGGCTGGAAAGTATAGGGCCAAACACATAGATGGTGCTAATTCAATTGCATTCGCCCAGCGGAGGCTCGTCAGAGGAGGCAAGGGAGGCTCAGCCTCCCCATAAACTTTGAGGCTATTCGTCGCAATAAATTAAAATATATTGACAAATAAGTATGATTATTTTTTTCTAAAAATGCTTGGGTATCATTACTTCACTATTAATTTTTAATATAAATACATAACATGCTCGAAAAAACACTATCACTCACTCCGTAGTACATACCAAACTGTATTCTGCATCAACAAACCTCAAACGCAACCTCAAACAGTGCAATCCAATGTTTGTCAAATACGAGATGGTTACTGAAATATTTGGAAAAGGATGAGTACATGAAAGATATCAATACTAATATTTCTAATACGGAGGGTGCTTCAATCAAAACTTCCGCAGAAGATATCAATTGTGGTCAGAAGATTCATGTGATAGAGCACAGTCTCCTTAAAATGTCAGATTCAGAGTTTTGCCCCTCGATTCACGGGTCATGCGCATCAAGACGCCCAGAAGTTCCTTCGTTATCTTTTAGAAGGCTTACATGATGACGTTAATAGAATTATTGAGAAACCTAAACCGACCTCAACGGAGATCAACGAAAAATTGAGCGACAGCGAAAAAGCGCAAGAGTAATGGCTGATTCGTTTGAGTACATATAACTCTAACATTGTAGATAATTTCGTTGGTCAATTAAAATCCACGATGAAGTGCACACATTGGGGAGACTCATCTGTTTCCTTCGATCCTTTCTGGGATTTGTCACTCCCCATACCACAAAGAACTGGCCAATTGAATTTATCACAGTGCTTGGATTTCTTCTCAAGAGAGGAAACTTTGGATGGACATGAAAAATCGACGTGTTCAAGTTGCAAAGAAAGAAGAAAATGCACAAAGTCTCTATCGATGCCACACAATAAGCTTCGAAAACACCGAGACGATTGCTACGGAGAAAAATCTTCAGGTCAAGTTAATTCGAGAAGCAATCGAAATTGAAAAACGCTCAAACTGCCTTAACAAGCGAGATGATTCGCAGAGACTATCACAAACATGAAGGACATTGTTGTCAAGAAAGATACCTGGAAATAATTCAGGTACCCGGTCAGGCAAACCAGATACCTGCTACAACAACATAAATATGGGCCCTGAACAACAAGGTAACCAGTGCGAACTTAGAGTGGAACACAGAAAACATAGAACTAGTAACGAGCCTTGGGGGCAAGGAAGATTACGGCCCCGTCCTCGAGTCATGTAAGTACAAATCTAAGTGATTCTTGAAAATGGCTCCAGAGCAGGAGCCGAAACGATGAAAATTACAGACGCCGTTCAATCCTGACAACAGTACCTATATCAAATTGCTGAACGCGGAAACCGATCCGACTAACCAATAGACCGGTTTCGGGGTGATTGCCCTATCATCAGTACCGGGCATGGTGTCTTCAGAACGGTGTGAACCGTCTGAGTATCACGACCAAATGAAAATAATTCCAGCTAGTCACAGAATCTCTCTGCAGTTGATTCAGTGGGATGTCCACTGCGTCACCTGCAGACAAAGCCAAGAAACAATTCCACAAGCATACTCCGGGGTGGGAGTCGAAATAATGATAATTATTCCGGAGAGGTGCATTGTGACATGCTCAGGGTTGCCCTTCTCCTCTCATGCAACTTTGAAGATACGTGTGGCAGATACCCAATAGAAAAACAACAACTCACCCAACTAATGCCGCGCACAAAGTTGAAATAAAACCATCAGGAACCTGTACAACGTCTTCAACTTGGAAGATTCGTCGCAAGTTATTTACCACTATGAAAAGCATACAACTCTCTGCACGGCATTAGCTGGGTGAGTTGTTGTTTTTTCGTTGGGTATCTGCCACACGTATCTACAAAGTCGTAGGTTTGCATGAGAGGAAAGGGGCAACCTTGAGCACGTCATAATAAACCTCTCCGAAATATCATTCACAATTCCGACTCCTACCCCGGGGTATGCTTGTGGAGTTGTTTCTTGGCTCTGTCTGTATTTGAAGCAGTGGACATCCCACTGAATCCACTGCAGAGAGATTCTATGGCTAGCTGGATTTATATTTGTTTGGTCGTGATATTCAGACGGTTCATACCGTTTTGAAGAGACCATGCCCGGTACTGATGATGGGGCAATCACCCTGTCGGTTAGTCGGATCGACCAAACAAAATTAATTTTTGCTTTTCATAGTGGGAAATAACTTGCGACGAATCTTCGAAGACGTTGCACAGGTGCCTGATGGTTTTACTTCAACTCTCTGCGCGGCATTAGCTGGGTGAGTTGTTTTATCAAGTACTTTCTTGGTTTTTTCTCATTTTGTCTTCAATTGAGTATCGCCTGCCCGGTAATGACGATGCCCAATAGGCTGAAACAGATGTATACCAGTGGCTCTTGAATTGAAATCAATATGGGAATGATCAAAGAGTACTTATCTATGTATTTTTTGATTTTCATGGAATTATTTTCCAGCAGCTTGACTGCATTAACCTTTTTAGGTTATATATATTACAATGTAGGTTTTCACGGATGGTACAATATGATGTGTTGTTTTTCCGGGTGTTCATCCGTTGTGTACTATTCGATAGTCGACGTTTCGCCATCATCTCAGATGGCATTATCAAGACGAGTTACTGCTTCGCTTCGAGAGGTGTAACTGATGTTAGGTTCTTCTTGTGGTGTTTTTATATGGCTTCGCTTGCGTAAGTTGTATGTATTTGTTACCTGTTTTTCCACCTGAGGGTTGTTGATGGCTTTTGGCGGTTCTCCTACCTGTTTTTCTACCTGAGGGTTGTTAATGGCTTCTGGCGGTTCTCCTACCTGCGATGGTTCATTATCAATTTGTGGTTGTCTTTGGTGGTTGTTTTTAATTATTGTTTTCCAAATCCTTGGGATGTTTAGTGAGTCATCCCTTTTGTTGATGAGGCCTTGCTTTTCGATTTCGATAGCTTCCCTGATTTGTCGAATTCTTGGGTTTTGCACCTGTGCTATCTGTTTTGTGGACTCAAAATTAATCTTGTGACCTGTTTGTAGATGGTGTTGAAAGAGGGCAGAGGAGGTTTGTTTTGTTCTTATCGAGTTTTTGTGCTCCTGGGTTCTGGCAGATATACGTCTGTTGGTCTGACCGATATATTGTTGTCCATAGTCCTCGCATGTGATGCTATATACTCCTTGGTTTTCTAGGGAAATTCTCTCTTTCGCTCTGGGCAGCCAACTGGATATCGTTTTGTGCAGTTTGTAGGTTGTCCGGATGTTTTTACGTCTTAGTATTCTTCCGATTTTGTCAGTCACACCTTTGACATAACGTAGTGTCACAGATTGTCTGTCGTGTGGAGAGTCTTCTGTCGATCTAGTGGATGTTTTTTTGGTTCTTCTTTGTCTGTCGATGGCCTTTTGAATGATCTTTGGTCCGTAGCCATTTTGTCGCAGAGCCTTTGTTGTCTCCCTCAATTCTGTTGCCCTGTTTGTTGGTTCTGTTAGGCGGAAACTGCGGTATATTAACGTGTTGGCTACGGATTGTAGCTGGGTAGGGTGGTGGTGTGATGCTGCTTGTAGGTAGCGGTTGGTGTGTGTGCATTTTCGGTAAACTGTATAACCCAAGTTGCCAGTTGGTTTTCGTGTTATAAGTAGGTCTAGGAAAGGTAGCTGCCTGTTCTCCTCTCTTTCGGTAGTGAACTGGATGCGGGGATGGATGTTGTTCAGGTAGGTCACAAACCGGTTTAGTTCTTGTTTTCCGTGGGGCCAGATGATGAATATGTCGTCTACATATCTTTTCCACAGGGTTGGTTTGAGGCGAGAGTTGTTAAGTGCTTCTTTCTCGAAGTGCATCATGAACAGGTTTGCGATCACGGGCAATAGGGAGGAACCCATCGGAGCTCCCTCTACCTGTTTATAGATCTGGTTGTCAAATATGAAATAGGTGTTTTTAAGGCAGTGCTCTGCTAGATCCGTGACATGTTGCGGAAAGCTATGATCAGTTCTAATGGTGGCTAGGGCTTCGTTTATGGGTATACTCGGGTAGAGGGATTTTATGTCTAGGCTGGCAAGGATGTCGGTGTCGTTTAGTTTGATGTTTTTAATGATGTCCACCAAGTGCTCTGAGATATAATGAGATAACATACAAAAAGAGTAGCTCTGTAATTGTTCTTGTTCATACCGATCTCTGCTCTATTGGAGAAGTATTCAAATGAAATTTAGTCTATGAAAATCGTTGATAATGGACCTTACAATGTAGCTTTTGATGAAAACAATCCCACAATCGTTCACTTGAATTTCTCCATTCAATAAAAACGAACAAATAACACCTTTCCCTTCATATAAATAGTTCAGGAGCAAAATTTACAGTTGAAACATAAACAGGAGTGGGTGTTTTCCCCTTGACCCGCCTCTGGACCAGTTTCTCATCGCGAGTCCGACCTGCCGGGTCATTTGTATCGGCCGGTGCTTTTAAGCCATAATGACTTGAAATACTGGAGTTTTACGTGGAGGCGAGACAGGCATCTGCGTCTTGCCTTATTGATTTGGCATTCCCGAACGTATTGTTTTGAAACGAATCCAGGACTCGACGTTTCGAAATAATTGCCTCTTCACGAAGAGATTGTTCGTGGAGATCGAGCATATGATTCCGGCATTTGCTTCGAGCTGACTCCATCACTTTTTGCTGATCCCGGCAGTCAGTCACAGGGCAATCTGACGTGTGCGTGATTTATTGATGCTTCCGATGTCGGTTGTTTTATCGGCGACAGGTGATTGGTGGAGGCAAAAAGAAGTTATGAGATGCAATTAAAATTTGAGAGTAGTTGCGAACTAGAATGATTGAAATAAGAATTCATAAAATAACAAAATCCTTCTGGAAGCACTCGTAAATTGGGTCTAGTGAATTTCCTTGTTCATCTATTGATAGTTACTCACCAAAGTTTCAGTCATTTCGGACGCGCAGTTGTTATGTAACGGTAGTTTGAATGAGTCTATGTGAGTTTCTTATGAAAATGGATGATCTCGAGTAGCGAGTTGTTTTTGACAGGCAGTACGCCCACGCAAATCAAAAATGAGTTAGATTTCTGTATATGGGGACTCTGCACCATCATTCACCACAGTGAAATTTGAGGCAGCTGAATTTAAACGAGGCGTGACGTCTAAAAACATCGCCAACGTTCACCAAATAGTGGTAGACGACCGTAGAATTGAAATGAAAGAGATAGAAAGGTTATGAACATGTCAAAAGAAAGTGTTTGACACAAATTGAATTAACATTCAGGCATGAGAAAGTTATCTGCGATTTGGGGGCCGCGTTTGCTCACTTTAGACCGAAAAAGTGTTCAAATGAACATTTACAACGCTCTGTCGGTTCAGTTTGGGCGCAATGAATCCGAGTTTTGACACCGATTAATTATTATTGATGAAACTTGTATACAACAAAAGTATATGAATATCACTGGAGTTTTTCAATGCAATATATTCAGAAAAGAAACAAGCACGGACAGGTTTATTCCTGACGGTTCATATCACTGTGGACAGCACAAACTTGCTGGGTTGAATTTTTTGGTGCATCGTCTTCTGACTTTCCCTCTAACATATGATAGGTTCACAAAAGAATAACGTACAATACAGGAAATAGCAGCCACTAACGGTTTTTCGAGGAATATTGTAGATGACATAATAAGAAAGAATAAGTTCAGGTTAAGAATGAACGAAATCTCGACTTTCAGAAAGGGCAAAAACCAAGATAAATACATCTCAGTTCCACACCACCAATATACGAAGAACTTTGAAAAGATTTTCAAAGAACTAGGTATGGAGGTGGTTTTTAAAACAAGTCATTCACTACAGAGCCTTTTGGGAAGTCAAAAAGACAAAGTCGAGAATTCGAAAAAGTCTGGAATTTGCGAAATTGAATGAAAGGAATGCGATGCAAAATATTATGGACAGACGAAATGATCTATTAAAGATCTATAAGGAATACATAGCACACTTAAAATATGGAAGACCTGAAAAATCAGCAGTCGCCCATCATATTTTGCAACAAAACCATTCCGTAATGGTATTGGTCCGATGACGGACCAATACCATTCGCCTGTCATTTATTTCAAACGTGTGAGTTTTTTATTTTTTGGGCCTATAACTTTCATTTTTCCGCTTCGAGAAAGCTATTACTTTGAAATATTCGCTTGTATCAACACAATTTTTAAGGAGCACACGCGACTTCATCATTTAAAACTTGCTCCACAAAGTTGACGAGTTCCATATTTTTGATTTCTCTTCTATATAGGCTAAAAAGTCGGTTTCGCTGAAATTTCCTTCGGCGTTTTCAAGTCTACACCAGCTAAGAAAATTAGAATATGCGATGTCGTACTGCTTAGCCGATTTTTTTGGAAAGCATTCAATTGAAGCTCTGTTTGCAACCTCTTCAATATCGTGAGGAACACAGAATTCCTCGCTATTGTTCTTCATTATGCAATACATTAAACACCAGCAAGAACTTTAAAAGTGAGCAACAGCACAGTTGTACAAAAAACTTTGCATGATATTTGTGTTGAAAGTAAATTTTATTTTATTCATGAAATTTTTACACTCACAAAATAAAACCTTGCTTTCAACACTGATATCATAAATAGCTATAATATCACACTCCACCCCCAAAAGGAAGAAGTGAGATAAAAACGCCCCCTAATCTAAAACTGAAGTCCTTCCAAAAAGGACGAAATCGTGACATATCGTGAGCTTTGAATATTTCACTTCCAGAACGATGTTTACCCAACATTATCATTCGAAATTGCTGATTCACCGAAAGCCTTAGGCAAACACGGCGGGTTTTGACATTTCGCTTATGACCCCATCAAATCCGAACGTATCAACCCACGCTGTTGCCAAATATTCCCCGTCATCCGACGGGATGTCACAAGATCGAGTATCCTATTTACGTAAAACATCCGATACAATTTTCTCATCAATTTGTCCGGAACAAGCCGTCCTTTACGAATAACTTCCTTCGATAAATCAAGGGATGATCCATGCCTCCAATGAGCACTCGATAAGCCGCAATCTCCAATAAATTACCATTGGAAAACGTGGCGTGACATTTGATATGGTTTCGTAGAGCACCATACGCACCATTCATTCATGCAGGAACGTATCTAGGGGGAACAAAGGGGGTAATAACCGCCCAGGAAATAAATGGAACCAGATAAAGGTAATTTCAGACATGAAAGGTGTTTAACTGTTTTTGAATCAAAATAAAACAAAGAGTGTGTCAGATTTCATCGAAACTTTTTATTTACATCTTTTATAATACTTTTCAGGAATGCCTTGGATAGAGAAAACTAATTTTAAATCATGCCCTCAAGTGATCTGCATCGTCTGGCAATAAAAGATCTTAAGAAATATGTTTTATCCAGCCACTAGAGCAGTGGTCGACAACCTGTCGATCGCGAGCTACCGGTAGCTCGCGGAGGCAATTCTGGTAGCTCTCACAACGATTTCAATTTAAAAAATACAAACTGCAAAAATCAGAGAAGCTTCCGAAAATTCCACAAAAAAAATCTAATTGTCATAATATTGAACATAAACAGCGGCAACGTTGTGGACGCCATCAAGCTAGAATCGGCTAGAACCGACCAGCCGGACCAGCGCGTTAGTGTTCGAGAACTATCTGGATTGCTTTGAACGGGATAAATACGCGATAAATGGCGACCACTGCACTAGAGACTGTCTCGTTTCTCGTGACTCACCCGGTATATTACATCAACTCCACTATGATTATCTAATTTTGAACTGTTGACCAATTATCTACAAAGTCATATTGAGCTTGAACAGAGGCATATATTCAATTATGGTTATGTAGGAAATCAGCTACAACTGATACTTCACCTTCATCACTATTACTTCTTTGTATTCATCAATTTGATTATTCATAGATGAGTGGAGTCCATTATCATTATAAAGAAAAAGAATCAACAGATTTCACGCATGTTTGGATAACGTTCTCGAAGTAAACGAGTTATTTCTTTTTTGTGAATTTCAAATTAATATCACTGATGGGAATTTTAATTATTTGAAGTATAATTACTTCGCAACTTCGCAATGAGTACTATCAACTGAAATTGTTGCCTTCTAATGGAGTCTTGTTTGATATCCTCTGCGACAAATTACCCTTTCTCATCAACATTCTCCAATAATCTAGTCTGGTTTTTCATGACTTGCCTGCAATAACTCAGTATGAGATGTCTCTGCAGTTCCATTCAGAGACATCATAAAGTACTTTTTTTCAGCAGAATAACTTTTTTAACGACGTTTGATTAAACTATATTGCTTGAATTTTCTGATTGATTCGGCCGTTATTTGAAGAAGATCCATAGTAATTACTATACAGGGTGTAACTGAATAAGTGTAAAACTTCTAAGGAGGTGATTTCTCATCGAAAAAAAAATTGGATCTTTCATATGAAGAAATTTCATTGGAGCATCCCTTGTTGAGATACAGCCCCTTAAAGGGGGTACATAAAATTTGTATAAAAGCACTGAAAAAGTTACGATATTGAAATTGACCTAAAGTTTTGTACTACCAAAAAGATACTTAGACAGAAATTTATTTGGTTCACCACATGGTTGTAAGGGGTGGAAAACGCAACCCCTAAAATTTATTTCCCATGTAACTTTTTGTGTTATTACTTGTTAACCATTTAAAAATTTATTTCCAATAGTCTGTTTCATTCTAAATAAAAAATGTCACTTGGGTTTTTTGCCCAAAATAAACCAGATCGCAGCAAAAAATTATTTTACGAACAACTACAGAGATATATCGTCATAAATGCGAACTGGATTTATTGTTAGTTTGTAGTTAGTACCTGCATTGAACGATTAAAGGGTAATAAACAAAACTAATGTATTAATAACAAAACACACAACATGTAGAAATCATAGTGAATGTTCAATATGTCTTCCACCTTCAGACATTCCTGGAGTCTCTCTGATTACCCTGCACGCATCGATGATGCGGTTTCTTAAGGCCTCTACATCGCGAACAGGAGTACGATAAACCAAATGCTGTAAATGGCCCCAAACAGAGAAATCGAGAGGATTGAGATCCAGGGATCGAACTGGCTAGTTCTGTGGTCCTTCTCGACCTATCCACTGATTTGCATATGTTTCAGTTGAATGCTGACGTGCTACTTAACTAAAATGGGCGGGGGCCCCATCATGCACAAAAACATATCCCTTTTGACGACCAAAGGAACTTCCTCCAACAGTACTGGATGCACTTCTCTTAAAAATTGAACGTATGCCTCACCATTTAATTGAGAAGGTAGAAAACGAGGCCCAATTAAATCATCCCCAATAACTCCAAGCCACACGTTAAGAAAAAACTGTTCTTGATGGTTAGTTTCGACAATAGCTTGAGGGTTTTCATCAGCCCATATGTGGTAATTATGAAAATTAATAATCTTGTCCCGAGAATTTCGATTAGCAAATGATATTTAAAAAATAATAGATTTGTGGAATAAGGATACTGTCCGAAGAAAGGTATCCTCTACCCAATATAAGATTATTTTTACACCTAGTCTTTCAATTTTCCAGTAACTTCACTGAAGTATGTTGTATCGAGTTATCAATAAGTAACTTCACCAAAAAGTTAATTTACGACCAGCCAAAACGTAAATTAATAATGCACCTTCTGTAATGCAGCAAAGTTTCATGGGAATTTTAATAGTATCGATCTTCTCCAACACCTGTTCCAAATTTAGCCGAATCTAATAAGGAGACGACTTTGCAGTTAACTCTGCTGCGGAAGATAGATTGTAGAGAAGTCTTGAATTGAGTGAGTTGCAGTTTTTTGCACTGTTGCGAGAACTGAGTCCTCAGCTGAATCAGAAATTCATGAAATTTTCAGGAATAGATGAGTGAGAAATTGTTATAAAACTATGTAGCAGTACCATGAAACTTCCATTTCAGTTCATCTCCGAACTTGTCTATAAGTAACCCTCTCGATGCTATAGAATTTTTTCAAATATACTTTCAACAAAAATGTTGGAAAAGTAAAACAGCAGTGGAAGCGTGGTGGAAACGTGAAATATATTGATGAACACTAATTAAAATACAAGATCATAATTGTTGAGTTCAGTTTCTTGATGATGATTCAAATGATTAGATTAGATTAGAGTTTTTATTGACAAGTCAATAATGTATAAAATAAATGTGAATTACAATTGAAATTACCGAAAAGGAGTAGGTAGTACATAAAAATTGTATATGATACGAGCACAAAATAAAGTAAATGAATATATAAATATAAAAATAAAAATGTAAAAATAAAGATACATAGAGTATATACATACATAGAGTGAATATCACTCTGTAAAGCTGAAGTCAGACGCATCATATTAAGCATTCTCTGAGAGATGTTTTTTCAGTTTCCGTTTGAAATTAGCAAGGGTTGTATTTTTCATTGATTGGGGCAGTGAGTTGTACAATGATATGTATGAGTTACATCTCCTTGTTATTTCTAGTCTTTGTTTTGGGGCTCTAATGTTATCCTTGTTCCTAGTATATGGTTGTTACCGTTGTAGTAAACTTTTGTAAATTATCTTGAATGTGTATGAAATTGCAGTATATTACATATGATGGCAGAGTTAATATATTGAACTTGATAAACCATCTCTTACAGCTCTCCATTTGACCTATTTCATCTAAAGCTCTGATTGCTCTCTTTTGAATATTAAATATCCTCGAGATATGAACAGATGTGCCCCAGTTTATCAATCCATAAATTAAGGAACTATGAAACATTGCATGATAAGCGGTATGGGCAGCTTCATTAACGACTTTATTTTCTATCTGCCTGATTGCATACACCTTGCATGATAGATTTTTTGCTAGTTTGTCAATATGGGGTTTCAAAGTTAACTTTGAATCAATGGTGATACCCAGATATTTCACGGGGTTTATTTTGTCGAGCGTGAATAAGTGTGAGCCACAATAAACCCTTGCGGATTGCGGTGGAGGGTCGAATAGACCCACACACTTTGAACCTAACCTAACTAACTAAATGATGTCGATGAGCAATTTCCAGCCAATTTTCCTCTACTATTTTTAATTGAACCAAAGCGTTGCCGAAATATCCCAAAAAATTTATCAGACATTTGGCAATGGTAATGTCGATACGAAGTGGCTGAACTACAGTAATCCAGGACGAGGATTTGAGGACCTTGGTGGAGACTGACCCACGACAAATAATAATAATGATAGTGACCTTTATCAATCATACGTGCTAAATATGAAATAAAATGTAATCTATTTAAAAGAAATCTGTTTTTCCGTTAACCAGTTTTCGCACACCTACAAACGACAACCCTCTGAAGTCGAAACATGTGCGAGCTAAGGACTAACGAGGTCTTACCTTTCAACGTGTGACTCCTAACACGGATTGGACGATAGCAAGTGAAAATAGATCGTTCAACCTGGGGATTGAACCACCGACTAACATGGCGGCCGTTTGGAGTGAATGAACAAAGCACCCAGGCACGTCGAACCGACCGGCTACCGACCGATGAATGAACTAATCAGAAAGCTACAGTATGGTTGAGAGAAACCTGATCAGTCAAGACTGGTCTTTCTCGGGAACCCGCGACACAAAAAAATAGCGATGACGCCATCAAGCTAGAATCGGCTAGAACCGACCAGCCGGACCAGCGCGTTAGTGTTCGAGAACTATCTGGATTGCTTTGAACGGGATAAATACGCGATAAATGGCGACCACTGCACTAGAGACTGTCTCGTTTCTCGTGACTCACCCGGTATATTACATCAACTCCACTATGATTATCTAATTTTGAACTGTTGACCAATTATCTACAAAGTCATATTGAGCTTGAACAGAGGCATATATTCAATTATGGTTATGTAGGAAATCAGCTACAACTGATACTTCACCTTCATCACTATTACTTCTTTGTATTCATCAATTTGATTATTCATAGATGAGTGGAGTCCATTATCATTATAAAGAAAAAGAATCAACAGATTTCACGCATGTTTGGATAACGTTCTCGAAGTAAACGAGTTATTTCTTTTTTGTGAATTTCAAATTAATATCACTGATGGGAATTTTAATTATTTGAAGTATAATTACTTCGCAACTTCGCAATGAGTACTATCAACTGAAATTGTTGCCTTCTAATGGAGTCTTGTTTGATATCCTCTGCGACAAATTACCCTTTCTCATCAACATTCTCCAATAATCTAGTCTGGTTTTTCATGACTTGCCTGCAATAACTCAGTATGAGATGTCTCTGCAGTTCCATTCAGAGACATCATAAAGTACTTTTTTTCAGCAGAATAACTTTTTTAACGACGTTTGATTAAACTATATTGCTTGAATTTTCTGATTGATTCGGCCGTTATTTGAAGAAGATCCATAGTAATTACTATACAGGGTGTAACTGAATAAGTTTAAAACATTCAAGGAGGTGATTTCTCATCGAAAAAAAGATAGGATCTTTCATATAAAGAAACTTCATTGGACCATCCCTTGTTAAGATACAGCCCCTTGAAGGGGGTACATAAAATTTGCATAACAAGCACTAAAAAAGTTACGATATTGAAATTGACCTAACGTTTTGTACTACCAAAAAGATACTTAGCCGGATATTCATTTGGTTTACCTCATGGTTGTAAGCGGTGGAAAACGCAACCCCTAAAATGTAATTATAGCATTTTGGTGCAAGGTAAGAAAACGATCTTTGTGTTGTTGTTTCAGTCATAGAAGGAAGTTTGTAATAGTTTTTATTTCGTGTGTTATAGTTATGAGCAGGGAGTTGGTTGGATTGTTTTGAAGTATGATATTTAATACTTGTGATGAAGAAGTATAACTGCCTCAGGTCTAAGATCTGTGATTCAGAGTAAAGTTTGTCAGAAGGATATCTGAGGTTTTTAGAGTATATCAGCCTTATGAACATCCTCTGTATCACTTCTAATTGGTTAGAAGCTCCACCCCATGCTAGAATCCCGTAGCGTAGATGACTTTCTACTAATTCATGGTATAACATTCTCATCAGGCACACAGGTATGTTTTCTTTGAGTTTTCTGAATTTGAATAGAATGGTTCTTAGTTTTTCAGATTCTCCCACTTATCAGATTTATAAAATATAGCTGTGTCGTCAGCTGACTGAGTTCTATTATTTAGATAGCTCTTGAAGAGCTGCAAGCAGATTCCTCTGACACCAATATCTTCCAGTGACTGCAGAAGGAGACGGTGACTAACAGTGTCGAAATCTTTCGACAAGTCTACAAATATACACAGACAAGGACTACTCTCATTGAGGGCTTCTGTTATTTTTGTTGTTCAATCAATTATTGCGTCTTCAGTAGATGTCTTCTGTCTGAAGCCAAATTGATGTTCTGATAAGATTTTATATTTGTTGGGGAAAGAGACTAATCGGTTTTTGATTATTTTTTCAAATATTTTCGAAAGATGGGTTATTAAAGGTATGGGACGATAATTACTTATTTCTTGAGTATCTCCTTTTTTATGTACGGGAATTACTACTGAATTCATAAATGCTGACGGAAATGTATCTTGTTCAATTTGTTTACAATATGCTTCAAAGGGTCAATAATATGATAACATATAATTTCAATTGTTTCAGTTCTGAGATTGTCAGAATGAAAACAATGTGAAGAATATCATCTCCACCTCCATCAATTATCATGGAATTATCATGGAACATGAAAACGGATGAGATTTCTGTTCCTGTCGGTGAATGACAGGGAAAATATCCTTGTAATTTCAAATTGCTAATTAGTCAAATGAAAAACATCCATTCCATATGAAAATAAATATTATTTAGGGTTGGTTTTCAACGCATTCTGCTCGCGACTCTGTTTTACCCTCGAACCCCATTATTCTTGATGAATACGAAAACATTTTGCCCCATTCACAATATTTGAATTGAGGGAAAATGCCTCGTGTGAAAGAAAATACGCCCGTTCTAAAAAATGCGAGTAATTTCTGCAAATGTAAATGAACGGGCTGATTGATGTAAGGGTGTTCTCCCCTGCTTCAAAGGAGTTGTAAGATTTGCTGACTATGCAATTAAGTAGCTTCATTATATTTCTTTCAAGTTTTCTCAATGGAGAAGAGTACAGTTGACCTCTGGTAATTGGCAAAAGAGATACTTTCTAAAATTAGTCGATATCGAGAGCGATTGAAGTGATTTGCATTCGTCTGAGGAAATGAAGTCGGTATTTGTGCAGTTCAATTTCAATGCAAATCAGCAAAGGCAGAAAAGTTTTTCCAGTTATTTCTTTCATCATTCCATACTTATGACTCATAGAAATAACTTCAGATGCTTTTGAATAGCAGTGGTGCATTTTTCTGAAGATAATTACTTTTAAGTTTTGAGTTTGAATGAATACATTCTATTGCTAGAATAATGAAGTTATGCACAATAAGGATTTTGTCAATTCAGTACAGTTCTTGATGAGAAATTGAACCTTCGAATTAATGAACATCTAGAGAACCCATTTTTTTGCTGATTCGAATTGACGTGATGAATCAAAACACAAATCAAAATCGGATCAGTGCACCAAAAATCTTCCGAGAAGTTCAGTCTGGTCTCTAATTTACCTATTAATTGAGTGCGAGGAAAATTATTCAATTTTGAATCAGCTCAAACAAAAATCAATCATCAAGATAGTGCAAAGAATAGTGTGCTATTTTATTGGAATCATTCGAAACTAATAATGATAATAATAACCTCTCTATAGCCTGGATCGATTTCCGTAAGGCCATAATATCTGGTCAAGCAAGAGTCTAAACAGGGTGGGTCACTTTCAGAAGGCGTGTAGTTCAGGATGATTCCTTCTGCATCTCACTATTGCCATTATCCGTGGCGCCCAGAAATACTCGACGGTATAACTGTGGCACACCCGGAAACCGGAGGAACAAGGTCACCCATGTGTTTCATATAAATAATCTTAAACTCTATGCCTCTGGAGAGAAGGATCTCCATCAGTCCTTGAGGGTGGTGGAAGAGTACACGCATGCTATCGGTATGAAATTCGGGATAGATAAATGTGCAATGGTTCATCTCAGAAGAGAACGATGCGGGGACTACGGAGAGGATGTGCAGCTCGTAGATGGAAGCATCCTACACCATCTGGATGCCGGAGAGACGTATACTTACCTCGGGGTGGAACAACGCCACTCACAAGAGGTAACAGCAGTGAAAAACTCTCTCCGCGGCAAGTATCAGCACTAACTTCAACAGATTTGGTCATCGGAACTGTCGGAAAAGAACAAAGTTGCTGCAACAAATATGCTTGCCGTTCCAATCTTACTCTACTCGTTTGGAGTAGTGGACTCGGGAGGAGCTGTATCAACTCGGTGTAAAAACCCGAAAAATGATGCATCTCTATAGGAGTTTGCATCCCAAATCGTCCATTCCATGGTTGTACTTCCCCCGGAAACAGGGAGGCCGTGGACTTTTGAGTTTGAAATGTCTACATGTCAGAGTGGTACTGGATATAGCCTGTAAAGTCGGCAGGTGTTCGGATCCCCTTCTCTGTATGGTTCGTGATTATGAAAGAGCAGGAATTGAAGCTTTTCTCCTAAGGGCAGCTGCCCGGGCAGCTGATGAACTCGGTATAGTTTTCGACTCTGAATGAGGTGACCACAACTCTGTCACCGAGTTGGAACACGTTCAGCGAAAAGCTCAGATAAAAGCCACAGAGATCACCTCACTTCTGTGAAAACACAAGGATAAGCCAATGTATGGGGTCTGAATCCGTTGTGTGGAACGAGAAGTGCCGAATTTGTTGGAACTATACGTTCCCCACCCTCAGGCTCATGCAAGCTAATAAGCCTGATGTTGTTCTTCTCGACCACCAGAGCAAGACGATATTCTCCGTTATTATTGATTAATTACTATTTTTCGGTAAGTTTGGTAATATACGATTTCAATAGTGTCTTTTTTTATTTCAATTAGTAGAGACGAATGTACACGTTTAGCATCATGGTATATATCTGCTCAATTAGGATCTTAGTATGAAAAGTTTTTTCAAGTTGGAACTAGAATGAATGACAGATTCATCGACCCATTTTTTGCATTCATGTTCATGATAATAAGTGCGATTGAGAAAACGTAAATCAAAATAATAGAAAAACAATCGATAGAAATGAAGAAGAGCTTCATTCAGATCTTGTATACTTTGAAATGTGGTCCAATTCTCTTCTTTTACTGCACTATGAAATTCATGTCTACTTTTCTCATCAAACTTCTCTCAATCTCATTGTAGGAACTTCTATTTTCGTGAGTAAATTATTTGAAAAAACACGGTTCCATGATCGGATAATTCATCATCGAAAACACACTGTATATCGAAAACCCACTCACACAGAATACTATATAAACCAAAAATCCAACCACCATCAATCGACTAAGAGAGGAATTATCAAGACTCTACTGGACCGTGCTTTTGGACTCTATAATACAAAGGAAGGTCTCGAAAAGGAACTAGGCATCATCAAAAATGACCTTCAACGGAATGGTTACTCCAAAGTGAGGCCTTAGCTAGAAGACAGCAAGAACTCCACAAGGAAGAAAAGCCGCCACAGTACTTGTACTTTCCCACATCAGAGGATTATCGGAAAGGATAAGACGGATTGGGTTCAAGTATAACATCAGGAGTTGTTTCAGATAACTATCGCGTTGGAATCGCGGACTGCGATTTCTGTTTAATTTTCGTTTAATCTTTTTATTTTTTTCAGAGATTTCAAATCAATTTATATTATATTAGACAATGTTAAGAAAGAAGAATACAAAACAATGTAGTAAGAAGATGAAGGTGAATAAATGAGGACTTGATAAGTGTTTTTCATACCTCTCCTGTGAGAGGGGAAAGTTTGACACCCTTCTAAACCGCTTCCCCGGTTTAGAAAGGGTTGACCTTCTCCCGCTTGACCGAAGATTTCCATATGTTGCGTGTGTCTAAGTTAGCTTGGCTGAATGTGTTGATGGACAACATATATGCAACGTCATCAAACTTCCACTTGAACCAGTGTGCTTCCCTGTGGACGATCTCAGCTTGGGACCACTTGATGTTATGTTAGTGAGTCCAAACATGCTCTACTATTCCCGATTTGCTGGTTTCTACTGCTACGGATGGTGTTTCCGAATCTGCTAGCGTGTGCTAGTTGATTTAGCGTTAACCAGGGTGCACCACGAGGAGGCGAACTAGCTCTACACCCGCTCCTCTTCAGTTTATAAATAGCGTATATGCCGGTAACAAGTTCAAATAAGTTTGGTAACGCCGACCACTGGGTGTTTGCAACAAGATGTAACTCAGTCAAACTATCTGGGAAAATTCCAACAGCAGACCTGGAGACAATGGGTAAATAGTTTCGCAATCGAAGATCTAACCAAATGCCTCCAGAACAGAAGTTAGCTGCTTCCACGTCAATAACAAATTAGCCAGAGAAGAGCTTTACATACGATTTGATGATACCAAGCTAACACACAACAAAACAACGAAATACCTGGGAGTGACTTTTGATAAAACACTATCATTCAAAGAAGACCTTACTAGGGAGCATTGACTTCTACGCACGCTGCTCCGCTATGGGACTTCTCGACAGCTGAATACTGTGCCCCTGTTTGGCTCAATATTCCGCATGCAAAGAAGATGGACGTCCAACTGAATAACACTATGAGGATGATCGTTGGTGTCATCAAGTGGCTCCCAGTACTGAGCCATATCCAACCTCTGAAACTGCGACGAATGAACGCTCTTACACGAGAGTACAGAAAGATCATGGAAAATAAAAATGTGACAATACATCCAGGCAATGAAGACACTAGACACATCACAATCATCTTCGCTCTAGAAATCCCCATGGTATGCACACATCAATGTGTGCATACCATGATAAATTCCGGTCAAGAGTGAGTCCTAGTAGTTTGGCAGTATCATCGCCATTTTCAGTGGTTTCAGTATCTGAGGTCGTAAACAAGACCTTCTGGGTCTTGCTTTCATTTAATTCCAACTGATTTGTTGGGAACCACAGAGACGCCTGTCTCAGAGTATCATCAGTAATTGATGGTAATTCGATTATGTTTTTCTGAGACGTTATTAGAGTTGTGTCATCTACGAAAAGAATACATTTACCTGGTGACATAAAATGACTGAAGTCATTGAAATATATCAAGAATGGCAATGGTCCCAGAATGGATCCCTGCGGTACACCTTTCTTGATAGTTTTATTGTCAGACATGTTTCTATTCACATATACAGATTGGGTTCTGTTACATAAGTACGACTGGAATAAACTGAGTGGTAGCCCCCACACTTCACAAAACTTCAAGTTTTTGAACAGAACATCGTGCGAAACGCAGTGGATTGCTTCAGAGAGATTACACATGGTGTGACCCTCGATAACCAGACTCACAGTTTTTCGAATTGCATCTGTTGTTGATCTACTCGCTCTGAATCCATATTGATCTTCACTAAATGATTTGTTATTGATAAAAAAGTTCATGAGCCTGTTCTTCAAAATAATTTCGAAGATTTTTCCCAAAACGGGAATGATTGATA